>JAMKCH010008603.1:0-30307 GCA_023653785.1 Ophioderma brevispina
AGCCACTCATCGGAGTGAAAAGATTCCTGATACGAGTTGAAAACAACTTGGTTACTTGGTAGACTCCTTATTCCATTTGGGGGAGCCCTCAACTTTTCGTAAAGGGACATAATGGCATTTGGGAAAAAAATGACATAAGGGAAAAGGACCCTTACTGAAACACTGTAAAAACAGTACTAAAAAAAACAGGAAGAGTTCAGGGGGGAGATGGCAGTTTGTGGCAATGCTATGGAACAAGGATAATGACCATACTGCCAGCATTTACCAAACTTGAAAAGCATGTTGTCTAAGCCCACAAGGACCATTGCTATTGTATATTGTGCTAATTCCCGGCTAATATATCTTTCACTTGACAGATCAATATTACTACAAGCTAAAGTACAATGCTGAAATCCCGGTCTGAATGGCTTTCGACTTGTGTCGCAAAACATGCTCGATGCACTGTAAATTCTGTCAGGGATGTGAACACTGGTTTCAAACTCGTGGAATGATTTCAGTTAAGGGTCCTTTCATTATGTCATTTTTTTCATGCCATTAGGTCCCTTTAAATTAAGGATAGTTGGTGCAGGATGATATCTTGGGACAAGGAGTTCCACTCGTTGATGATTTTATGCAAACACTCGTTTTGCACTTTCTGATTTTGCTTCTATTTTCATGATTTCCCGAATTTTAAGATTTTCTTGGGGGAATGCTGGAGAAAGTGGATGAAATATTTTATATTTTCCAGTCCTTATTTATAAATCTCCACATGTCAATCTGCAGTATCATTCCTCCAGAATTTCTTTGACAGAGCCGCAAACAACTACTGACCTTTTTGAAGTTGTTAAATATCTGTTTTATCGCAGGGTTCATTATAGTCTTGTACAAAATACAGATTTTTTTGCTGAAACAAGAATGGCTGAAACAAAGCTTGATCAATTCTCTGGTTGGCCCATGTATGACGAGAAGGTTTGAAATCATTACTGACTAAAACTCCAAGGTCCTTCGTTCAGGCACTTCGTGTAAATATGTTCCATTTTTAAAAAGAATACACTATATGGAAGGCAGAGCGGAATATCATAGTAACACATTTTGTTGAATAAAGCGTAACAGCAGTGGTGTAAAAGGAATGTAGCGTATTGAAATATTTTGCAAATCTTCACATTGTTCACTTTTGGACATGCAAAATGTTTTTGAGTTGCACAGAAAACATCCGGCATATACATTACCAAATCGTAAGGACATCGCCCCCCCCCCCCCCCCCCCCCGTCCACGTATAGTGCCCTGCGGGACGCCACCAATAACATCTCTCCACGAAGGAGTACCTTCCCTCAAATTAACGTTGTCCTCTAACAATCATTGATCCATTGACGATGACCTCTATTTCCAACTGCTGAAAGTTATAATAAGCTCTGATGTGGCCGGAATCAAGGCTTTCGAGAAGTCCAAATAAATTGCATATGTACCACGACAGTCTTATCCTAATATGATTTTCATATGAATACATTCTAAATCTATTGCAAGAACCTTTCTCTGAAAAACATGAGAAAATATTTCTTTCGGTGAAATCAACCGAAACATCCAATTGCTGCGCCGAAATACCCGGGGGCTACCCCGGCCCCGAAACGCCCGGTCGTTCGGCCAGATGACCTTGCCGTACGGCAGGAGTATTCATGCCGAAACGCCTGGGTTTAGGGGCAATTATTAGCCGAAAATGCGGGCGACGTCATTACCCTGCCGAAAGGCAGGGTACTGGCAGAAAGAAAAAAATGGGTTATACCCAAGTAGTTCGGCACAAGAGGGATCCTTGTTACAGCGTGCGGTTGTTGGAGGTAACTAGGCCCTTTTCTTTTGGTCAATATTGTGGCTGTACGGACACAGGATGACATGACACACAATAGGGGTTTTCAGTGGACTCAGCTCGTATGGTGCACAGGCTACTAAGATTATTAGCTTGAAACTAATAATGTTAGGGCCAGTTCATTATTTACAAGTGCTAGGGAGGGGTCGCAGGAAAATTGCAAACTATAATTAAGTTGTAAAGTTTACAATAGGCCATATTGCATAGAACTACTACACCCATCCCACCATCACACAATGAGGTAAATCATATGATTTACTGCTGATATGAGATAGGTGCTTGGTTTACTGAATAATAAAATTTAAACATGACCCCCCCCCCCCCTCCATCAGAAAAAATAAAATCACATTAACCCCCTATCTGCAAGTAGGAAAATCACATAAATCTATCCCAATGTTTTGTACTCGCAGACCCTAAGAAACCAACCAAAACCCTAACCTACTAATTCATAACCCTTATCTTAACCCAGGTCCTATAATGGCTTAACCCCAACCCTAAACCTAACCGTTGTTGCAAACGCGGCGCCTAATAGCCCTAATCAATAAAGCTAAAGGGGACCTTTACAATGAGATCCATATGTCTATCATTGCATATATAACGTATATTATTGTTTTCGAATCGGCTACCTTGGTAAAAGAACGCGGGAATTCTTCTTCATGGGGTCTATTTGGGTACGTTAACTTTTACAACAGGATGTTTTCTAAATGCCAAAAGCCTGATTTTTAATGAGTTTCATTGTAGAATTGTCCATATAAAATCAAGAAAAATGCGTAAACACGTTCTCTACCACATAAACAGCACGTTATTTTCACCTTCGTTCTACTCTGCAGAATGCCCGGGTACTGCGGCAGTTCTGAGAGGAGGAACTTCGGCACCCGGGTATTTCGGCCCCCGGGTGGTCGGCACAACACAATACAAGACGCTCCAGAATTTTCTTGGATAGTGTTGTGCCGAAACACCTGGGTGCCAAAATACCCGGGTGCCGAAAGTTACCTCTCTCAGAAACTGCCGAAGTACAGGGGCATTCGGCAGAGGAGAATGGAGAAGCGGATAGTGGAAAAAATAACGTGCTTTGTTTTTATGTGTAGAGCACGTGTTTTACGCATTTTTCGTGATTTTATGGACAATTCTACAATTGAAAAACTAATTAAAAAAATAAGGATTGGGGAGGTGAGAAACAAACATGTATTGTAGATATAGGTTGAAGTTAAATACGATCTTGTAAACGCGACCCAAAACACCCACCATAGACCCCATGAAGGACCCCTTGTTAAACGTTCGTTTAGCAAGTATAGCCGACCCCCGAATTCGGGAAACAATGTAACGTTATTGATATATATATCGGACTCACATTGTAAAGGTCCCCTTTATTGATAGGACGGTTGCAACCAGGGGTTAGGTTAGGGTTGGGGGTTATTAGAGGCCTATAGATTCAGATTCAGTTCTCTCGCAAAGAAGATTTTATTACGATCTACTATATAGGCCACGCGGCCCTTCAATACAATAGACAAAATCAATTGTGTCTGACGACATTACGTCTACTACATGCATGGTATAGATATTTGCAGAGATTAATTTGAATATCCCGCCTAGTTGATTTAACTAGCTTATAATAATTTGCTAGATTTGGATGATTTACAAAAATTATGGTGGAATATAGCGATTTCGCTCGTCTAAAAATAAGGACAATTTAAGACGAAGTGGAAATTGTCCTTATATTATTATCAGTACCTAATTGACAGAGTCTATCTTCACGGGTTTTGATTCCATTACCCAACTTCAATTTCCAAGTTAAGAATACCAAGCCTAAGTTTAGTAAATAATATTCTAATGAAAACTTATCAACGTTAAACAGATATGATTCACATTGTAAATAATATTAAATTGAGCATACCAACTGCAAATTAGAATAGTGCAATTGATCGGTAAATGTTGGTATATGGATATCCTGACACCTTTGTTTGAATAAGGACATAAAAGCACCAATATTGCAAACGGCCTTGAGCAAACCCACACTCGCCAAAACCCGTGGTAAAGGTGTATTTTTTACATCTAAGGACCAACAGCCCTTACCACTTCAGATCTCGTGTATTGAAATTATAGCACTGGTAAAGCGGCCCTGTTCTATCAATATCAAGAAGACAAACAATACTGAATAAAACTTTACTATATAGTTATGTGTAGGCCTGTATCGCCCTAGTTCCCCGCGTACAGCTGGGGACGGTGCAGTACGAGGTATGCCCATCATAATAGTCTGCAAAATTTTAAATGTAGTGCTCGTGAATAAGTATTCTGAGTACCCCACAATTCACATCCAAGACAAATGGAGCATCTTAGAGTCAAATATCTTAAACATTAACATCGGGAGGAAGACGACCAAATTTGGATATAAAATGTTTAAATGCAAAATGAGCTTTTTTCATTGAGCAAGAGGGTGCTCTTAGCTTTCATCAAATAACATTTGAACTAAAAGTCACACCTAGATAGGTAAAAGAATTACTACTCAAGCCTGTACAGTAACATAGAACCATTTTTCGTTCGCTTCAAATGACCTCCAGTTTAAAACACATGATTTACGTTTGCTAATATTCACGTAGCTTCCAATTTTGGCCGTATCGCTTAAGATGTTCAGCTGGTTTTGGAGACCAAATATAGTGTCCCTCATCAAAGCAAGGTCGTCCGCAATAGGAAGTGGCTAATACTGCTCACACATATGTATTTTTGTACATCATCAGCATTTCGACGCCACTTAAATCGTGATAAAACATTGAACCATAAAAGGGGAGAGTAAAGAACCCTGTTGCATACCCAGATTCAAGGAACTGTGTGTACACCGGTTCTGTTCCACATGGCATAGATTGCAATACATAGAAGAAAGCGCCCTTAAAAGATTACCAGAAGTACCAGAGGGACTGAAGTTTTCGTATAAGAATATGGTTAATAATAATTGCCTTTGGAAGTTCCACAAAGCAACATAACTTGCCTTTCTTTGTGATAAGATAATTGTTTAATAACAGTACAGGAATAACAAACATTGTCAGTTGTTCTAAATCCCTTCCGGAACCCCACTTGCTCCTGAGGATAAGATGGTTACATTAGCCCCATAGGACCTAGGGTTAAAGATTAGGGTAGGAATAAGGTTAGGTTTTGGTTGGTTAGTAGGGTCCAGTGCGTGAGTACAAAAATTGGGATTAGACCTATGTGATGTTCTACTTGACAAATAAGGGGTAATATGCGATTTTATTTTTTGTTATGATGGAGGGGGGCAAGTTAAATTATTAATCAGTAAACCAAGCCACCTATTACATATCAACAGTAACTCATATGATTACTAATTTGTGTGTGATGGCCGCCGGGATGACCGATGGGTGTATGGGCTCTATACAATAGGGCCTATGTATAAACTTTACATTGGGGGTTATGCATGTTTTCCAAACAAATCTTTTCAAGTTCTGTGTCCCCCTCCCTTGTAAATAATGAACGGGCCCTAAATTATGAGTTTAAAAGCTAATCTTAGCCTGTCGTAAGAGCTGAGTCAACTGAACAAACCATTTCGTGTCATCCTGTGTCCGTACAGCCTTAACATAAGAACTTAGTCACATCCAACAACCGCACGCTGTATAAGGGATCCCTCTGTGCCGAACTACGGGATAACCCATTGTTTCGGGCAAGTATCCCTGCCGTTCTGGACAGGGTAATGACGTACCCCCGCATTTTCGGCATGAACAATTGCCGAAACAACCTGGGCTTTTCGGCAGAAATACCCCTCCTGCCGGTAGGCAAGGTCCTCTGCCTAATACCGGGCTTTTTTTCGGCATAGCACGGTATTTCGGCGCAAGCCTGGTGAGCGAAACTGTGTTCTGTAGATTTGTACAATTAGGTGACGGGTAACATTACCTTTCCTGTGGTGTATTTTCTGACCGTTCATCCTCGTGTTTCCAATCATCTGTATGGAATGCTTCCTAAGCACTGAATTTTGGCAGATGTTTTGCAAGTTCCCCGTCAAGTCAGTTACCCCACCCGGAAAATATTTACAGTTGTTCTGACTAACTGGTGAAATATCCTATCATGTTGCAGGTAAGCTGAAATGTTGACAACCGTCAGTGCAAGTTGTATGACTTCTTCTAACTAACCATACACTATTAGTGCAAAGTTGTTGTTCAGATACCACCACACCTGAACAATTGGTAGTCAGATCCAGCTGAATATTTCACTACTGACCTTATAAATTCACATCCAGGATTTGTCATTTTGACCAGTAAGTGATAAAAAAAGGCCCACCTTTGCTCTGAGGAAGCAAAAAATTGCAAATTCAAAAAGAAATAAGAAAAAAAACAGATAAAAATTCAGAACCCAGCTCTGGTAGATATCCTGAGGGCAATTGATAACCAGCAAGCCGTGTTTCCTTTTGATGTTAGTGTCTCAGCCGCTTTTGATACCGTGGATCACGGTTATCCTTATTATAAAAAGCAAACGCTGCTGGAGACTTTGGTCTGACGATCATGCTCAAAATTGATTTCAAGCATACCTTCAAGCTGTATAACTTGAAGAGTTAACACAAATCGGGATTTTTCTGATGATAAAGATCTACTCTAGGAGTCTCCCCAATGCTCCAGTGTTGGACCCAAGTCTATTATATTATTATTACTTATTAAATGTTCTTATGTCTGGTGTGGTGGCGCTGTATAGGCCTAAAATGAAGCAAAGGGTATGTAGCTTTTTCTCCAGATATTTCGCCAATACGAACTTCTCTCATTCCTTTTACTTTCCATAAATGAAATCTCTATTTTCTGTAGAGTGGCAAAATGACTCGCTTACGTGAAGGTGGATGGGGTTGGTGTGTAGTTTTAGGACGATTCATCGTCACTTTTCTACACAATGGCATACACAAGTCGTTTGGAGTTCTTCTACCGCATCTGTCCATACAGTTGAATGCTACCTTGAACGAGTTAGGATGGTGTGCAGGGATATACGCTGGATTAACTAATCTTCTAGGTAGGCAGTTTACATGGAAAATATAAAAATATAGTCGTCTTGTACAAACAAAATCCCCCACTGATGCATGTTGAAGGCCTATGAATATAAAATCGTATGATGTCCGTCACACCCCCGGACCACTTCCTGTTTTTACTGTTTTTACAGAATGTAAACATCCAAATTGTTTTCAAACTCGTGGAAGTGATTTCAGCAAGGGTCCTTGTCATTTTTTTTCATGCCATTATGTCCCTTTAAATCTGGCACTAGTCCTGGCCATGATGACATGCTTAAATCAGTTAGTACTTTTATTGCCTTGCCACTGGCCCATTTCTTTAATCTTTCATTATCATTGGGTATTGTTTCAACTAATCTCAAAATAGCTAAGGTTGCCCCTATTTTTATATATAAAAAAAAGCGATAAGTGTTTACTTAAGAATTATAGACCCATTTCTGTTTACCTGTCTTTTCGAAAATCCTTAAACGCATTGTCCACAATACAGTAGGTTGTATAGTTTTATTTCCCGACTCACAATCGGTTTTCGTCTAAATCGTTTTCCGTATATGACTATTTTAGAAGCATACATGTATAATAAAATCGCTGAAGCGCTTGATAGAAAAATGCACACTGTTAGTATGTTCCTGGTCCTCTTAAACGAGTTTCACACGGTCAATAATGATATTTTACTCTCTAAACTTAACTACTATGCTACTATGGTGTCCGTGGGATTGCCTTTGAGTGGTTCAAGAGTTACCTTACTGACCGTTCACAGTTTGTTTCGTACAATAACACGACAGCGCCTCACATGAACATTACGTGCGGCGTTCCACAAGGGTCGAATTTGGGTCCGTTTTTTTTAATGATATCGATAACTCCACGGATTTCTTTTCTTTTTTTATTTTTGCTGATGATATTAGCTTGCTTGTCTCGCATAACAATCGTCTTGTTTAAACAGCAAACAATGAGCTCGATGATATTTCCAATTAGTTCAAAGTGAATAAGTTATTCCTTAACATTGATAAGACAAACTTTATTATTAAAAAAAACAGGCACAGTAACTTTCCTATCCTGATTTCCATCAAAATTGATGTGTCTATTATGAAAGTTACTCTTACTAAGTTTTTACGGGTTATTTTGGACCATTCTCTTACCTGGAACCATCATACTAATCATGTCACCAATATTGTGTCTAAATATTCTGTTATCCTTTATTGATTAAATCATATATACTTTACCCCTAGCTGCCTTATTCAACTTCTTAGTTTTGCCTCACATAATATTATAACACAATTTGGCCGATAAGAACAATTTTAACTTAAAGCGGCATTTCATGATCCACAACCTCGTCCCCTTGACTTACCTCAAAAAAGTTGAGATTTTTATATCATCGTTAGCCTTAGTAATCCATGTACCTAATCTTACGTGCAAATTCGGTAGTATCTGTTAGAAATTTGCAATTCTGTCCGTAAACGGACAAAAATTACAGCACAGTAGCCTATGGGACCGAGGGAAACAAGCAATTGCTCATAACACAAATCCGCAACATCAGGATCAACTCTAATTTTGTGAATAAGCTTTTCTCAGGGATATCTAGTGAACAGTGAATACATCAGCAGGTGCTGAAATCACGAAATGCACCTTTAAATTCTATTCACGTTAAAGCGGCACTGGCACATTTTCACAAAATATGAAATTTCTTCAATTTTCTCTCAAATGATAGTCTAGGCCATTGGAAGAACAGAAATATATTTTACACATAAAAATAACATACCCCAAAACAGATAGGGACATTGATATGAGGATAAAGACATCCAGGTAATTTTAAGGCCAACTTTTAAGTTTTGCATAACTTTAATCAACAAATGTGTATATTACATGAATATTTTGACTCGTACTCACTGATATTAAAACCACAAAGGTTATAGACCGATCAAACAGTGTGCATAGCTTGGGAAACATGCATACGGCGTGCGTGTTCTTGTGTTAAACGCCATTTTCGTCGTCTGCTGAATTTAAAGTGACAGGAGGAGATTTTTTTAGGATACGAATTTCTCTCATATTTCACTGGATCGGTTGTAGACCACCTACCGAGAACCTTTCGAAGGTTTATTGGACAAAGAGGTGCAAAAAAAAACCGCAAACCTTGTTTTGAATTTGCCTGCTATCGTAATCGTTTCCCATAGAAAACCATGCTTTGACTTTCTGTCAAAGCTTGAATTTTTACTAAATCAAAGTTTGACTTTTATAAACATACATCATGCTATTACATAAAGACGGCGATATTCGGCTTATTCACTTCAGGTGTGATCTAATACATTGGTAAGCATTCCAAATATGTAAAAAACCGGGGTTCGACATAAATTGGGGGCGCTTCTTTCTGGAAATCTCCTCATGTCTCTTTAACGTCGCCGGCGACGTTAAATTATAAAATCGTTCTGTTTACCCATAAGGGAGCTGATTTGGTCTTAATCATTTCGGGTGAGGGCTTTTGTATATAAAAGCCTTACAACCATGCAAAAATATCGATTTTGAAAAATCTTGAAGGGCGCACTATTTTTCAAATGTGCCAGTGTCTCTTTAAGCAGAAGAAAATCATTCGTCTATGTGCTAATTCTCATTTTGTTGCTCATGCTCGCACCTTGTTTCTTGAATACAAACTCTTACGGTATGTGATATTCATAAGCTTCACGTTTCAACATTCATGTTGAAGTATCACAAGAAATTATTGTCTGACCTTTTCGCCGATTATTGTACAAAGGAAAATACTGTTCACAGATATGGCACCAGACAATCGAACTTCTTACGTCCATATACTGATCTGGCTACGATTCTTTGTAATAGTATTCCCGGTGTGAAAGCAGATATAGTCCGGTAGGAGCCATAGTCCGGGGCTCCATAACGCTAAAAAACGGGGAAATAAAGCGGAAACTTAATGTTGCGAAGACGGTCAAATGAATCAATTGCCCTATTGTTCACCATTGTTCCCGGGGACTATGAGGACGGGAAAATGGTTACTTTCTACACATGGATCATTTGTAATGTATCTTCTGTTCGTAAGTTTAAGAATACTTACGAAACTCATTATGCTTTCTTATTATGTTGAGTAAGCTATTAGTATATTTGTTTTTATTATACAACAAAGTTGACATGACGCACACACAGTGCAAGGACGCGTGCTGATAGACATGTATATTGGCATATTAAAGGGACACAATGGCAAGAAAAAATATTCAGACATAATGAATAGACCCTTACTGAAATCACTTCCACACATTTGAAAACAATGTGTTTTGCGTTCTTTTGTTTTACTATTCCGTAAAATACAGTTAAAGTAAAAACAGCAAAGAGGTTGGTGGCAGTCTGAGTGGCCATTCCTGCCCACGGAAGATCCCATGTGTGACATCCCTGCCAGAATTTACAGTGTATCTAGATGTTTCAATCAAAGCACAGGGCCGTTACGCAGAATTTTTTTTGTGGGGGGGGGGGGGGGGTGCCAGCTGGACCTAAAAGTGGATCTTATTTGGTGATAAAAGTGACGGGCCCTAACCTGCACTAAATGGTCCTTTTGACTTTTTGAACATTCATCACCAAAAAGTGGAACCTTTCTTGTCAAAAATTGCCTCTAAATTATGGACGCTTTTTATCCCCCCCCCCAATTTTTAATTTATTTAAAAAATGCACCTTTTGCCCCTTTGTGGATTTGGGGGGTGCGACTGCCCAACTCCCCAACCCCACACCCCTCCACACACACACACACAAACACACACACACACACACACACGCGCGCGTACGGGCCTGCAACAGCATTAAGACATTGTAGTTCTACTAGTTCAGGCTTGTAATTAAGATAATGATCTGAAAGTGAAGGTGAATTAGCAGGTGTGTTGGAAAGCAGATATAGTCCGGCGGGAGCCATTAGTCAGGGGATCCATAGACGATAACGAATAACTCGTGAACTAATGTTAGTGAGAGTCAATTGAATTCAGATTGACCTATTGTTCACCATTGTTCCACGACTGTGATGAGTACGCCCGGAACACAATTTACACCGGGATAGCCACATATTAACAATGGGCTGTAAACGGCATGAAAGCATGCTTTTCAAGTTTTTGATAAAATGCTGGCAGTAATGTCAGCATCTTTGAGTTGAAAGTTGAAGCTCAAGGGAAAAAATATCAGTTCCTTTTCCCTTTTTTACAAAATATAAACACCCAAATTATTTTAAATTTGTGGCAAGCCGGATTTCAGCAAGCGTCCATTTCATTATGTCTGATATTTTTTCTTGACATTGTGTCCCGGAATAGCCAATAGAAATGTCTAGGCAGAACGGTCCTTTGCTGTGCGTCATGTCAATTTGTTGATAATTGTTTTGCCAATTGTTTTGAACTTTGCCCATTAGTGAATTTTTTAAGTTGTCATAGATTTCGAGGTATTGCTATGTTGTCTTGCGCTAGAAAATGTTAATTCTGAATTTGAATAAATACGTCGTTCCCTTTCAAGTAAAGTATGATCGTATGAGGAAAATTTTGTAAATTTGACCATGTTGTCGAAATTGATCAGAATGCTGTCAACCATGACTATATTATGGTCAACTTTTTCAAAAACTTCGAAAGATCATATTACCGAGGTATTTTCAAGAGTGTGTAGCGTTTTGTTTGTGAGTTTTGTGAACTGAAATGTCACCTTGTGTTTTGAGAAATCTACCCATAACACGCTCCTACTTTTGACACAATTCGTAAATTTGAAGTCTTATCATTTGATTCATGCAATTCTAATTTGAGGGTTACGTCCATTTTTTTAAATTAAATCAGAAGAGAGAGTGTTTTTGTCTGTAGTGGGAGCGGAACGGGAGCCGAATTCTGCGCAACTGTCAAGTATACTTTGCTGACCGTGGCCGGTGTCGTCATTTAGGGAAATCATGGAATTTGTGCGTCAATAATGTGGATGTTCGGGTTGTTTATGCACTTTTCCATATTCAAAGAACAATGCCTAGATGTTCGACTGTGGAATTCTCTCCCACTCTCTGAATCGCTTGGTGTAGTCTCTGTAGCAGCCTTTTAGGCTTACTGGTGGAAACGATACTATTTTTGCTTTTATTAAATTAGATTTAGCACAATTGTTTTAACTATATAAGATATGCTGCCTTTTACCGTATGCAATTTAGAACATTTGGTGTGTTGTAGTTATTAAGAAATAAGTGGAATGTATTATCCAAAACAGGAAAATGGGCCTAAAAAGGTCATGGAAATATAGGTCGATGCAGATGGCTTGTAAAATGTTCTTTTCGATTTCTAAACTTTAAAATTAAATAAAATATGGCATTTTGAATATGGGCTCTCAACATGTGCTGAAACGTTTCAGTGACAGAAGAAGGCAACTATCGACGACATGTAATGTGCTTTTTTTCTGTGGTCTGTGTGTCAATGAATTCAACTTTCATTTTACTCATATTTCTTTAAACAAAAAAAGAAACAAATCAAAACAAAAGCATTACCAGGATTGTGTTGGAGATACATTGACAGATGTCATATCAAATTACCATCTAAGAAATCCATCAAATACAGAAGTATGCGAAACCTATTCACATTCACATCCTGTGAGAACACAGGTTTCCCATTCAAACCCACTATATATTTACATCAAAATAACACGCAGATATTGGTCTATGTCTGCACTATATTTTCCAATAAAATCTGAACTTTATAGGCATCATAAAAAATTGTGTCGACATTCATAGATAGTTATGGTGTTCGCCATTTATTATTATTATTATTCTCTACACGTCATAAACCTCTGGTAATAATCCAGGATACAGTCTATGTGACCTTTTTATATTATACATATCATATTATTTTTCAACGGTTTATACATTTTTCCCTGCTTAAAGGGCGGTGGCCCGATTTAAGGATATGAAGTTTTTCATTTTGATAGATTGGCCTTCACTCCAAAACCCCATCTGTAAAGTTTCGCGCCGATATTTCAATCCGTTTTGATGCGAGAGCTAAAAACGTGATTTTGTAAGCCCATAGAGTACAAAATTAATATTGGTCGACCAAAATGGGGCATATTTTCGCTCATAACTTCCAAACCAAACATCCTTTGGCTCTAAGATTTCACAGGGTAAATGAGAAAAATAGTAGCTTTCTTCTGATACCAAAATGTTGACCACTTCCGTTAAAATCTGGGGCTTTTGGGGACGAGGCTATTAGCGATCGGGCCATGGACCTTTAATCGGAATCCGATGTGTGCCAGGTGAAAACCTTGGGCATTTTCAAGTAACGCAAACATTCAAAATGGCCACCAAAACACTAAACAGTCATCTGTTAATCACTCAAAAGTCGTAATTCTTGTCCCTGGCCTGTCAAAAAACATATCACTATGGCCGGTGTGAAAGGAAATATGGTCCGGTAGGATTCATAGTCCGGGCTCCACAGACGACAACGGAATAAAGCGTGAAACTAATGTTGCGTGAAGAGTCAACTGAATCGATTGCCCTATTGTTCACCATTGTAAGCGGACTATCCCAGATAACAATACAATGTTGGGCCAATGTCGGTCCAATGACAGTCTCAGCATTGGACCAATGTTGGCAAGCAACATTGGCCCGACGTTGTTTTGTCCAATGGCCCAACGTTGGACCAACATTGTCATTGGGCCAACATAGGACCAATGTCGAGCCAACGATACTAATTTCTTGCCAACCTGTATACTTATTACTGACAGTTAATTCTTATTTGTAATCTTTATTTTTGTAGAGAGGGAGACTGACGATTGGTCATGGCATTTGAATCCTACTTTTGAATAATGTAGGGAGAAATTTTGTCTTATCAACATCAATGTTGATTTACAATTAAGTAAAGAAAATGACAATGTGAAATGGTTTTAGCTGGAAAACAAAATGTGTATTCTGTGGTGATATCAAGTAAAACATGAAACACTCACTCATTATTTCGCTTTTGAAGCCATACACAATCATGTTCTTTGTTAAACAGAATCAATTGCGTCCATTATTTAAGAAAACTTGCATAGAGCAGCTCAGTAGAAGAATAAAATGATTAATAATCGATAATTTCATAGGAATAGATGAGATGTCCCAAGACTACGCCCACATATTCACAATATTGGGCCAAGGTTGGGCCAGCGTTGTATTGCCAACAAAGTTTACATGTAAATTCAATGTCACCCCAACGTTGGTCCGACGGTGGCTTGCCGACCGCGACCGATCCGATGATTGCCGGCATTCATTTGGCCCAAGGTAGTCTTGCTATCTGGGATATCTCCTGTCACACCGGCAATACAATAAAGTGAAGATATTTATCTACTTTTGACCGTAAAATGGTAACTTCGCATATACTAATGGTGTTGCAATCAATATTGAGACCATTATGAATCTCTTTCAATAATTTGATAATCAATTAAATCAATCATTCAAGCTGGCTCCAAAATTACTATTCATTACTACATCTACATCTAGACAAGAACTGTAATGTTTGTGTTCATCTCTATGAATCATTCAGAACAGTTTAAATATGATAAGATAAAGCGAATGATATCTGCAAGATGGCATCCTAGACGGGCGTCCAATATGGCCGCCAATGTCAGTAAGTAAAGGTCATTAATGTTTTAGGCTAAATATATTTTTGTGGTTTTTAGTTAGATGATCATTCCCAAAATTACAGTAAGACTACAAGGTGTAACTACTCATTGTTTTTAGTCTCAAGGTTAAAACTTTTTATCTCCGAAAGAACGTAGACCTTGAAGAACTTGAGGAAATTTTGGGGTAACAACTAACCCTAACAGTAACTCCTAACCTTAACATGTAACTCTAATTACACTGTAAATACAGCGTTTAGAAAATGGAGACAAGATTCGTGTTTAAATAGTTAAATGGTTCGCATTTAAACAACATTTAAACACCATAAATTTTCCAATGTTTAAAGGAGAACCCGTACAATACACGAAAAAAATTCACCACTAAACTATAAATAATTATTGACCACATATCGAGTGGTTTCATAGAAAAACGGAATTATATAACCCTAACAATGAATTAAAAACCATGACCATGTGCTAACAGTGCTATTTAAAAATCGCACTAGTGAACAACGTGTTATGCGATACGACCGGCACGTTTAGGTCATACATGCCATAGGAAATACACATATGAGAAGCATCGTGTGAGATGTCTGACCTACTGTGCCGTCCGTATCGCATAACACACATACATTTCTCATATACAGTAGCGCGACTTTCAAATAGCCGCATGGGTCAGACCCAATGCTTTTCATTCGTTTTATGGTTGTGTATAATTCCGTTTTTCCCATGAAACCACTCATATGTTTTTCAATAATTGTTTTTATAGGCGTATATTGTGTAAGTTATTCTTATACAGGTTCTCCTTTAATTTCGAAGTACATTGAAAGATATCAGCATTTAAAGAGCTAAACACTAACCACCTAAACACGTTCTCGTCTCCATTTTTCGAAACACTGTACTTTCAGTGTAATAAAAAGGAACAACCATCTTTATTAAAAAAAAAAAAAAAAAAAAAAAAAAATAGAAAAATTAAAAAAAAAAAAAAAAAAAAATCATGCGTACTAAGTATAAAAATAATACCATATAAGATCTAATATCTTTAGCTTTCCCCTCTGCCCTCTATCTCCGCCTCTCTCTCTCTCGACCCTCCCAATCTCTCTCTCTCCTCTCTCTTTCTCCTCTCTCGCTCTCTTTCTCTCTCCCTCTCTCTTGTGTTCGTCTAAGTTTGTTTAATTTTACATACATTTTAATATTTTCTGTTTGAAGACGCAGTGTGTATAGTTTTTCTTGGGTACTTCAGTCTCTCGCAAACATAATGGTTGCAGTTTAATAGCAGCGTGTCCTTCTGTTTTGTCAGGCTATTTATGCAGAGAATTTCATCCAGTTTCTGATTGCTCTTACTTTTGCAGGTATGGTGACAGATGTTTATATTTTTAAAAATCGCACTTGTACATTATATGACCTCTTTCGAAATCATACGCAAGACGTGTAAGTGTACGTGTGTGTGGAAGCATTTGTCATCAGATCGATAGGAACAAAAAATGCAACGTTTTACGTACAAGTTCCGTGTCGCTATGAATTGTCAAGGTCTTTATGGTATATGTACAATTGTTCATACCCGCAACCGAATACACTTACACCCCCCCCCGCCCACAAACATCACCGAGATTGCATTCGTTTGGATTGGACGACCAGTACGATTACATTTGGGGGGGCTCAAAATGTGTACGTTCTGAAGTAATTTAGTCTGGCCGGGAGATAGCAGTCCTGGCTCCAAGTGGCGGTAACTAAGGGGAGCTGGAAAATGTGGGGCAGGGGGAAGCTTCCCCTGTGGGGAATCTTCCCCCCCCCTTTGCCCCCCAACCTGAAAACTGAGTATGTGCCAATGTACATTGACAACAACCTAGCTATACTAACTAACAATTTTTAATATATGCTCAGGTCCGGATTTAGGGTCGCATAAGGCACCGGCGCATTGTACATGTCTAAGAAAGGTAAAAATAGCCTCGATGCCGGGGAACGTCTGTAGTAAGTTGAAAACAAAAGAGAAACAAAAGAAAAACCCCCATCTCCCCCCCTGTCCCCCCTCGCCGCTCTTCCGATATTTTCGATCTCGACTTTGAAAAAAAATTGGGTCTACCCGGGCGACCGTAGCGAGCCGGAAAAATTTGGCGCCTCATTGACAAATCCTGGATCCGCCCTGATGCTCCCCCTGAAAATATGTGTCCCCCCCTGCCCCGAAAAAAAAGCTGGTTACGCCACTCCGGGCTCCATAGACGGACACGAACCGGAGAAAGCGTGAAACTAATATTGCGTGAAGAGTCAACTGAATCGAGTGCCTATCTTACGCGTTTGTAGCCGACGTGTGAGTACGCGGACTATAATTACTTCTACACCTGATCTAATTTAGTCCGGCTTCTACAGACCAAACGTAGCCAACAATTTATCATAAATCTAATTAACGGTTTTCCCGGTCAAATTCGTAATTATTTCATTCAATACGTGTTATGGTCTTCAATTTCGTGATTATTTGATTGACTTATTCCCCATATACTCATTATATCAATTTCCTACAAAATACAAACCATTCATTTCAGCCATTCAATTTCACTTTGGTGTATTCAACTTCGTTTTTCAGCAGCGGAAATCATTTTTGTGCAATTTCATTATTGTTCCAATCAAATTCGTTTTTCTTCAAACATTTTTTAATCAACACAAGGAATCTGATAAAATGACATACAATTTCGCTATATATGTCGTCACGTAGCAACGTGGGTCTATTTTTATTTTCAGTTTTCATTTATATTCATTCAATTTACTTTGTCCGTCATTCTATTTGACAAGTGAACAATCTTTCAAACCATGTAAGTTTAATTAATCTTGAAATAATTTCTATGTCGTAGAATCGGAAAAGAAAAGATAACCAGCAAGTAACTAGAGTCATCACTGTCTTTTTTAATCATTTTTCTTTTCTAGACGATTTATATGATTTAATCCATAACATAGCTTTTGTTCTTTTTGTTTTTCTTTCTTTTTTCTTCGGTCCTTGTCTATTTGCTTTGTTTTGTCATTCTTTTCTTTCCAGCTCAGAATTATCAAAAATTGAACTGTAGATTAAACATAAGTAGACCCTACCATGGTCTACTCTTTAAATGCAAAAAAAATGAATTCACTCTTTTAGAGCGACTGCAGGGCTTATTCCGAAAAGAGAGAAATTTCGAAGAATTTTCGCTTGATAATTCACAAAACGATAAAATTTTGTTATTTCCTAATTCCATAACAGACTACAAAATCAAGCCAATTCAGTGAGCTCATTGTATTTGAAGTTGCGCGTGTATGGGATGGCATGTCTCTAAAACGGGCACCTGGGATACAACTTCTGTTAAACAGGTGTCTCTGGAATGCTATTGTGTTCGGTAGACCAAGATGTCCGGCCAGTTCCTTCATTCATCTAATATACAATTACTGTTGTGTAGCCAATCCATTGTATAGAGATCAAAGGGTACACCAACATCTTTTACTCCAACAAGTGCAATTTAAGTGTGACAATGATTAAGGACTCTGTAACATACGAAAATGCAGTTGTGCGAAGTCAGTGAAAATAAAAAAAAATAATCAATGTTTGTTTCAGTAGGGCCTACTCACGGTTATTCAATCTCAGTCCTCGACATGCCCGCCATTTCTCTGGATGCAAAATGTCTGTCCTGCCTAATTTGTGTCACCTTCTTCGGTAATCGTCTTTCCAGTTCATCAAGATTAGCTGGAGGGTCTACAAATACTTTTTGATTCCAGATGGCTCACAAGAAAAATCAAGAGCCGTAATGTCAAGAGACCTTGGGAATGTTACTCCTGGTTGTTCAATTTCACAGTTGATGATGTTGCCAAGTAGCTTTCACAATTAGACCCTAACAAATCAACGGGTCCTGATGGTATTTCATCACATATTCTTTCTTTGGCAGCCGATGAACTGGCCCCGGTGTGGCAGGAGATATAGTCCTCCGGGCTCACAGTTCCGGGAACAATGGTGAACACTAGGGCAATCGATTCAGTCGACTCTTTACGCAACATTAGTTTCAGGCTTTATTCCGTTGTCGTCTATGGAGCCCGGACTATGATACCTGCCGGACTATGATTACTTTCACACCGGCACTGTGTCTTATATTTCAAAAATCACTTGACACTGGTGCACTCCCCAACCATTGACTCCAGGCAAATATTCCTCCGATCTTTAAAAAAAGGGGACAGGACCAAGGCATCCAATTACCGTCCCGTTTCACTAACATGCTGCAAAGTACTCGAACATATCTCTCATTCTAACATCATGACTCACTTGGACCAGTACTCACTACTTACAGATAACAACATGGGTTCAGAACTAGACACTCTACAGAATCCCAATTAATACTCACCATACAAGATCTTGCTCATTCATTAAATTACAAATCTCAAATTGACATGTTTATCATGGACTTTTCAAAAGCGTTTGATGTAGTACCCCACAATCGGCTCTTAAACTAAAACGTTATGGCATACACAATAAAACACACGCTTGGACGTCTAGCTTTCTCAAGCACCGTGTCCAGAGAGTCGTAGTCGGTGGCGAAGACTCGACATGGTCATTTCATTTCGGGCGTCCCTCAAGGCACGGTGCTTGGACCGCTATTGTTCCTGGCGTATATAAATGACCTAGCAGACATTAATTCCAGTGTCCGTTTATTCGCAGATGACTGCGTACTTTACAGAGAAATCCAAAATGATTTGATTCCCAATCACTTCATAACGACCTCAACACCCTGGTCACTTGGGAACATAATTGGCAAACGCACTTCAATCCCAAGAAATGTTTTGTGATGAGACTCACACATGAAAGATCCAAAAACATTTCAATTACAAATTCGGAGATTCAGTCTTGCAAGAAACAGACATTCATTCATACCTAGGAGTCATCATCACCAATAAACTCACTTGCAACACCCACATTGACCATACCACTGCTTCTGCTAACCGGAGACTCGCTTTATCCAACGCAACTTATTTTCATGTCCTCAACACTTCAAAGTGTCGGCTTATCAGACCCTGGTTCGACCCCATAGTCGAATACTCATCAACAGTATGGGATCCATCCTCACTGATAAAGTAGAGATGGTACAGCGGAGAGCGGCACGCTTTTGTCTTAATGATTACAAGTCCAAATCAAAGGCTGTGTTACAGACATGCTCAAAAATCTAGACTGGGTTCCACCCTCAACCAGGAGACAAGTACGTTGCCTCACCGTTCTTCATGAAGCCATCCATGGTCACCTATCCCTACCAATCTTTTCTGCACCAAAGGACTGTTATAAAAACTCCTTCTTTCAAGAACACATTGCCGGAGAATATTGCAACCATATCGGACCCTATCTTATTTAAGCAAGCAATTGAAAACTACATGTATCATAACAAGCAAGCAACTACACAGCAAGACTAAATTAACAAGTGACTGCATGCCCACAACTTCCTGGCCGTTTGACTACTTGTAGTCAAGATCAATGCAATTACACGATTATTGAACAGTTCTGCACTATCCTGTGCCCACCACTGACCTCTACAGTGTGAGTCAAAAAGAATAGGACCGTGATTGATTATATTTTATCAAAAAACTAATTGAGCTTGATAAAAATAGTTTTAGATATTCGAAACAAGCATGTTCTTCCGCTCATTAAAAAAAAAGAATCGCCGAAATTCATCATTCCTAACCATTGTTATGCCTGTTTTGCCGAAGGAACCCATTTATCTAGCTGTCCACGGAATGCTGAATGCTTTGAATATGTTCGAGTACCTGGGAAATGACTGGGTCATTGAAATGTAAATGATATGTAAACTCGCGAGTTTCAAAAACAGATTCGCATGGTCTGCACAAAATCAATAATGATGAAAAAAACCAAACAAATCTGAAGTTATTTTCAAAACTAACTTGGCATCTTGATGGAAAGGTATTAGGTATCATTGCCCCTCCATATCCAGATGTACAACAAACTTTTATAGTTGAAACTTACTTGCAGACCCATTTTCTCGTTGAGGTTCAGAGACAGTTTGCCTTGCAGTTTCCGCAAGCAAACCGTACACCTTGCAAACAGGTTATTATAGCAATGGTCAGGAAATTTGATGACTATGGAACCATTAAAGAAACCGACAACATGAAGCTTCAGGAAGAAGACGGACTGCAAGGTCCCAAGCTAACATTGTCGAGTGAGACAAGCTCTGAGAATGAACCAAAGTATCAGCTCAAAGCGCAATTCTGAATGGTTTTTTTAGCAGCTGTGCAAAGTAGTTCAACTATAAAAGTTCGTTGTACATCTGGATATGGGGGGCCATGTCGATACCTATACAATACAATTACAATACATACAACCGGCATTTGCATATAGACCTTCTCAAAACAAGGTCAAAGCGCTGTACAAAATAGAGTGTAATTACTATTTAGCCTAACAACATGGTTCATCTTTTACAATACCTGTTGATTTACTATGAGATAAGTACTTAACATGAAACTATAAAATAAAAAAAAAAAACAGCTGCATAATTAAAAAAATATCTGTGAGGCAATAACAAAAAAACACATTAAGCACACAATCACCTCTTAGGAAAGAGATGAAATTTTAGAGCTTCTTAAAAGAAAACAAGTTGGACTTGGGGGCGAACAGAGATAGGCAAAGAGTTCCATAGGCTAGGGGCCGCATGCTGAAAGCCATGTCACCCACTGACCGTTTTGTGCGGGAAAAAAAACAGTGAGGAGAGTCTTGTCATCGCAGAAACGCAACCTGGCCTGCCAGGCAATAGACAAAGAGAGGTATTCGGACAAGTAAGACGGAAATGCCCTTGTAAGAAGAAGCATAAGCTTAAACACAACGCGCTCACTAATTGGTTAGCAAAGGAGCTCTTTAAGGAGTGTGTGGCTGGTGTCCTTCTATCGGATCTGAACACCAGCCTGGCTGATCTATTCTGCAAAAATCTGAAGTGTACTCCGATTATGCCGACATTAAGTCCATACCAAAAAGTGAATTGGCATAGCAATGCGAGATACAATCAGTGAACAGGACGGCATAGACAACTCTCAAATGTGATAAGCGGCGGAATCCGGGTAATTTGCGAAGGTGAAAGTTAACAGACTAATGATGACCTTTAAACGGTCAGTCATAGACATTTGTCTGATCAACACGACACCAAGGTTTCTAAGTGCCGAGGACTGGGGAACGAACATCCACTGTCCCGACCCTGATGGTAATATCTTTGAGGCGATTGTGTAATAGGTGATGAACATGCGATGAAAAATCTGTCTTTTCCTCATTTCAATTTGAGTTGTGACCAGGCGCATATCCACTCAATGATTTCATCAATACAAAGAGAGAGTCTTTGACAGCATGTTTTGGACATCACCATCAATCTTAGGATCAAAATGTCAAATAGAGCTGTACATCTTCAGCATACATGTGGTAAGCAATTTGTGCTTCCGGATGATTGATGCGATTACAGTATGGGTACATTATGAAAAAGGAGAGGCCCGACCACAGAACCCTGAGAAGACGAAAAAGGGAGATGATGCGTGTTTGAAATTGCATCCCCATGCGCACACGAAAAGAGCGGTTCTCTGCAGGTAAGACCGCATCCACTGTAAGGCAGTACCTTGAATTTGAAAGTATCAACGTAACCTATCCAAAGAATGGCATTATGAACGTAATCAAAGCTGCAGAAAGATCTATCAGCACAATAGCAACTGCCTTACTGTTGTGAATTGCAATTGAGGAATCGGTCTTGACACGCAGAATGCCGTTTTCACCGTGCTGTGTCCGTTATTTTTAAGTTGACTGAAACTTCTCATTTAAGTCATTTTGAGACAAGATTGATCCTTTATGCTGGGCACGCACTATTTTCGTCCTTTCTCCATGAACTTAGACCCGCAGCAAATATTTGACACAGGGCGATAGTTTTTTGAGCACCTCTTTGTCTAGGTAGGCTTTTTGAGAATGGGTGTCACAGCGGCTTCCCGGAGCTTAGCTGGGAAAACACCAGATGCGATAGACTTGTTAATGATCATTGTTAATGGCTCAGCCAGAGTTTGCAACATTCTCCTTAAGTAACACCACTGGAATGGTGTCTAAGGACATGATTTTGATGGAGTTGATCATAATCACCCTTGGTTACCTCTTCAAACAGTGGTACCTGGATTAACTCAATGCTTGGAACGGTCCTCATCAAGTATTGTCCACGTGGATCTTCATCGCGAGTTAGACCTGGATAATTATCAAGCCCTTCTGATTTTGGTATACCTTGTCGCTGAAAACCTGGCAAATGAGCGACTTAGTCGTAGCCTGAATTACAGGTTATGAAGTTGTTTGTTTGGCTTGGGGGTTTCAGAAGCTTATTTCAAGTAGCAAACATGGTTTTGTGTGTTAGCATTTTCTACTTGTTCTCTGTAATAAACCTCCTAAGCATGATGAATGAGTTTACCAGTCCTGCTGATTTGTACCTTGGTATGCATCCAGATCAACACTATTTCTAGTTTTTACCCTTTTCCCTCTCTATACCACGTTACTTCACACGTCTGGCATCATCAATATCTTTTATTAAACCAAAAAAGGTGATCGTGGTCTAATAATGCGTGGAACGCTGTAGGAGGTGCATGGGAATCGAGTAAACTAATTAAAGACTCCTCAAATTTACCAAGCGCCTCATCAACTGAGCCATCACGGAAGGTCAGGACTGCCAATCATGGATGATTGAAATGTCATTGAGAAAGAGGCCTTTCAATATTCTTTTATTTCTGATGGTGCACATAGTTTCATGGAGTGGATTTCTGCATGCTAATCGTACAATTAATCAACGATGATCAGAGCCTAGCCCAGGGCAAGAAGGCCCCAACCAGCAATAATCCATCTTCAGAGGGAAGAGATATGAATCAGGTCCAGAGTGTTGACCATCTTTATGGGTTAGGGCATGGATTGTTGATTGATGAAAAACCATTAGCAGCCAGAATCTCCAAAAAATGAATCGACTCCGGTTTTGCGGGGAGGTAGACATGCACACGTGAAAAATCACCCGCAGATCGTTTAGCGGGAAAAAGAGCAATCTAATTAAGGAAAGTATCAAACTCAATTAAGAATTGACTTATTTTGAGACATTTTCCCTGGTAGGTGGTGGACGATACACAGGAATGAGTCTAACAACTAGGTTTATTTATTACCACACAAGAATGCTCAAAAGAGGTGTGTTAATGCTTGGGTTATTGGAATGTTAGGCAAGTTTGGGATTATCCCACTACCCCATGGTCATCAGACTTCCTGGGAGAGTGCAGGAAGGAATATCACTCAGGCAGCTCTCAGCAATGACCACAGGCATCGCTTTAGCCAACCAGTTTCAGTATCCCAAAAATGCAAATCATTCTCAATATGTCATCATAAATAGGGACCGTCTTTTTACGGACAGCACGGGCATTCCATAGACGGATGTTGAGAAAGATTTTTAATTATGTTTAGGAATGTCAGGGATGTTGCTGGGAGTTCCGTGTTGACCTGACCAGTCAGGATGGGACCATTTTTGGTTTTTAGAATGTTGGACAAGCTGAGGTGGTGCTGTTCGGGGGTCCGGATGGTGGATTATGGATTAAATTATCAAGTTGGCCCGGGAATGTGGAATGGTAAGGTTACGATCATCACTGTTTGACTGTTGGGTGACGGGACGTCATTACTGGCATGATTCTACGTTTTCATGTGCTTCCCTCCCCGATGTGCTCTCTGTCTAATGATCTCATGATTATAAATCCAAAACACAATTACAGAACACACTAAAAAAGAACTAAATTACAATTTCTTAAATAACAAATTACAGATAGTTATACAAAGAATACAAATTACAGATAGCTTATATACAAGACGTGCTAGTAAAGGATCAGAGCTGTTTTCAGCATGTCAAGTTCAGTCGAACACGTCTAAGCCGCCTTCAAAAAAGACCCAAGTATAATGCATATCGCTGATCAAATATAACATGCAAAATCTTACAATTTAAAAACCTTAAGAGCAATATAAAATCAAAATTAGTGAGCATAGTCCGGCATTTTCATAGGAATATGAATAAAACCCAAGCTAGGACTGCCCGGATATGCTGTACCCCAGGGGCGCGACTAGGCACGCTTTTGCTATGAAATGAGGGGACAACACGATCCATCGACCCCAATACCTTTTCTAAGAAATTGCCAAGTTTAGTTTTGAAAATAACCTTTCAGAATTTGTTATTTTTTTCATCATAGTATTTTGTCCCAGACCATTATAATCTGTTTTTGACACTCGCGGCTTGTACATCTCATTTAACATTTCAATTAGCCAGTCCTTTACCCAGGTACTCGCACATATTCAAACCATTCCGCATTTCCGTGGACAGCTAGATAATGGGTTCCGTTGGCAGAACAGGCATAACAATGGTTTTGATGATGAATTTTCGCGGTGATTCTTTTTTTTCTAATGTAGGCGGAAGAACATACTTGTTTGAATACTAAAACTTTTTGTAAATCAGCTCAATTCGTTTTTTGATAAAATATAATCAATCAACGGTTCCATTCTTTTTGACTCACACTGTACACGTGGATAGCGACGTGTCCGCACAGTTGAATGTCGCCGAGTGAAACAACTGGAAGTGCGGCTTTTGACCGTGACAATATGGATGGAAACAATGCATCACCTGCTGGTGCACATATTCCAACACAGATGTTCTAATGTTTTAAATGTGTATTCCTTTTTCCCGCCATATTGTCACGGTCAAAAAGCAACTTCCTGATATGTTTCAATCGGCGACTTAAACCCACTATCCATGTGTATAGGTCAGTGGTGGCCCACAAGCATGCTGAGAAACTGCCATTTCGCTGCTGTGTGAAAAAGGTGGATGTTCAATGAATAGAACATTGTCATCATTAATCATTTGGAGGTATGAAATCTCCATTGATTTTATCTCTGAAAAGAAATGGTTCCATGATTATTCCTGGTGCCAGTAGACCAAAACGCAAACAGTCATTTTTTTTTCGATCATCATGCCCTCATGTTGAATATTTCGGGGGCCATTTTTAGCATTCACAACGTATTTAAAAAGCAATGTCTTTCAGGAATCGCGGAAAGAACGTTTCTGACCACTAACAGAAATCAAGTTCAACGTCCTGAAAAGCTTGTGACCTCATTTTGAATTCTTCTTATACATTTCAGAGGGGTGGAATAGTAGGTCTAAAAACGCAGCCACATAGTCATTGATACTTGTCACAACTCGTGATTTTGCACTCATAAGGGTGGGTTTCATATTTCATTGTCACAATCGGCCAGGTGTCTGCAGACGCTAGCCTTTGAACATGCTTTTAAAACGAAACGCTTGTGTTAATTATGGCACGCTCCACGTATCAAAATCATGGCGAGTTTCCCGCGCATGTCGAGTTTCACGCGCCTGTGTATCGAGTTTTCCTTTTCCTCCCCGTAGGTCGAGTGTGCAGCGTTTATATGTCGAGTTTACAAGGCTATCTGTCCGTTTGCCCTCTAACATCGAGTTTGTGTGCTCTCTATCTGGTGAGTTTGACATAAATCATGTCCCAGTTTTAAACGCTCCCGTATCCAATCCTGGCGAGTTTTCCCGCGCATGTGTATCGAGTTTCATCAATCACGCGCTGTTTAATATATCAGTTTTCCTCGCCATAAATGTCGGTGTTGCAGCGTATCATGTCGAGTTTTAACAGCGTCTATAAATGAATCCAGTTTGGGGGGTTGCCTCTATACATCGAGTTTTGCTCTCTTATGGCGGAGTTTGACATAAATCAGGTCCAGTTTCAAAATCTCGACATGATTTTTCTCACATGAGGAAAACTCGACATGAGTTTTTGGTGTATGTGTAAAAAAAGCATGTCGAGTTTGCTCCATGTTGAGAAAAAAATCATGTCGCGATTGCTCCATGTGAGAAAAAAATCATGTCGAGTTTGACTCTGTTGATGAAAAAAATCATGTCGGAGTTTGACCTCATGTTGAGAAAAAAATCATGTCCAGTTTGCCCACATGTTGAAAAAATCAGTCCGTTTTTAAAATCGAATTGATTTAGTTGGAATGATTATCTGGACATGATTTATGAACTCGGCACATAGAGTTAAAACTGGATAGCAGGCGCTGTAACTCGACATTATAGACGGGGTAAAACCGATTATACAGCGATGAGGAACTCGCCATGATTATTAGTGGAGAGTGCCATAGTTCAGGCATCCGGCGCAACAAAGCATGTTGAAGACTAGCGTCTGCCGACGTCTACGATTGTGAAGTATTGAACCCACCATGGGACCGAGGATGTGGTTTACCGGTATAGAGCATGTTGGCCAAATACCTCATACTTTCTGAAATTAGATATTTTTCCCAACACTTCACTTTATTATGATACAAATGTATGCTAGCAAAACGGGTTGTAGGAAACAACCAACGTCCAGGGTCCACGTTTCAGCTTAACCACGCTGTGATAACGGAGAAGCACCCGGTTTTTCCAAATCTAGGAAATTCAAAACGGCAAGTGTTGTTGAAATCAACCATTGGAATGATTATTTGCTTATCGTTGTCTTTGGTTTAGGGTCACAAACAGCGAGTTCGGAAGCAGGCCCCCATAATTCCTTTGCGCTCCCTTATCGACGGGTAATGGCGGGTTGACTCCTTTCGTTTTGTCGCCGGGAGGTAACATCGGGTAAGTGTATCAACACAGCTATACGCTAGAGTACACGGTCAAGAACGGTACACAAAATCAATGTTAAGCACTGCACAGGAATTTGAAATTGCCAAGTCCAAAAGAAAAGAAACATGCCACTGATGCAAGTCCGATATTCCAGCCCCGTTCCTAGTCGGACAAATCATACATCCTTGCCTAGGACTCCGTACTCAACTTCAATCCTAGACTCAAGTTACCGTCCCCGGTTACCTGCCCAAGCTACCGCCTATTCTAGTAAAATCCTACCAAATGACCCAACAAACAGTGATACAAATAAGTAAAAATGTGGATTATCCACTGAAACTTGTTAATTACTAGGCAATTTCTTAGAAGTAGGGAATCATGAGCGAAAGATTTACAATGTACGAGTGGAGTGATTTTGTGGTAAACACAGGCTGAACCTGTTGTGACGTAAAATCATGTAATACGTCTCATATTGTGCGTCGTTGTTAATCATGCCGCTGGCGGACGTAAGGGCCTCCCACTTATTCCTGTACGCTCAATCGTACGCTCTGAAAATGCCCTACAGTTCATATTAGCTTCTGGCTGTGTTTTTCAAAGAAATTATGAAGATGAAGAAAATTGAAAATATGTTTACACCAAAGAAGCGCATAGCAATCGAGAATCATTTCTTGATCGTTCACATACTATACATTAGAAAATTGGAACCAATTAGACTTAAGCGCAGCTCTCGATAATGTAAAGGGCATTTGTTGGGGCGAACTTGATCGTGTTATTGCTATGTGAGGTTCCCGGTGGCACGTAAAAACGAATTTGTAGGCGAAAATGTACTTGGGAAGGTCTTCTTAGGCTGTTGGATGTCACCAATTTACCTTCAAACGCATCACCTCTAGTCCACTTCCTACCCTGGAAAAATGCATATGAAGTGGACGACGGTTGCTGAAATAAAACTTTTTAGTTATAAATACATGCGTAACTTCGTTCAATTTGTTATAAAATGTGAAGTATGTAAATATTTTTAGAATCCGTGTGTAAAATTATGTATACTTCTTTCAAACATGGAGTGTTGCACGTAAGCGTTCACTCCCAGTCTGCGCGGGTAAATAATGAGTGTGACCTTTAGAACGCCATTTGAGGCTAGTGAAAAGTGATTTAAGCTATTTAATGTGTTTAGTATAAGGATGTAGATGTAAGATAATGGGATGAAAATGCCATTCTATGGTAAAAAAAAAGTTTGATCACATATGGCCCGGTCATTGATACACGTAAACCAATATCTTACTACGGCCATTTATCTTAATTTGTTAGTACATAACAAATTGCATGTAGATAGAATGTCCTCATATCGAAAAATAGTGTGTAATGAACTACTTCTTTTTATCTTCAAATGTAACCAGGAATTGGACAGGGATTAAGTGGTATCCCGTGTATTGTTCCCGTTACATGGTACTTCAGTGAAAAATTTGCTCTAGCCAACGGCTTGTCTGTTGTTGGTGGCTCAGTCGGTATGATGGTTCTTCCTCTGTTAACTCAGCTACTGATAAATACGTACGGGTTGAGAGGATCGCTAGTTCTACTAAGTGTCTTGAGTTTGCACGGATGTGTAGCAGGAGCTTTGATGCGACGACCACAAGAGAATCGATCATCTGATAATCAGTATTCCAGCTTACCTTCTAAGGATGAAAATGAAAATCAAATAACTAAGGACAGCAGTGCTGAAAGAGAAAAATATGTCAAGAAAAACATAGGTAGTTCTTTAGTTTCCTTCTGTGTACAATTGTCGAGCCATTTTCACATTGGGCTCTTTGCTGAAATGCCCAAGTTTACTTTATTTCAAGCAATCTTTACACTGTATTCAGTTGGATACACAACCTGGATGATTTTTCTAGTACCACATGGCATTGACAAAGGCTTCTCACCAGACAAAGCTGTTTTCCTTTCTACTCTTGGTGGCCTTGGTGCCATCGTTGGTAGAGTCGGACACGGACCACTCGTGGATCATAGGATCATATCAGCTACTCGTCTATTTGCCTGCTATCCGCATTGTGTGGAATAACGTTTCTGTTGGATCCATTAACTGATTCATTTGAAATACTGTATTTATTCGCGTTCATTGCGGGAGTGTCCATTGGAGCTCGCTATCCATTGTCAATAACCATAACAAAGAACCTTGTCGAGGAAGACCAATTTGTATCTGCGATGGGATGGACACATTTCTTCACAGGACTGGGTAAAACTATTGGCAGTCCATTAACAGGTAGGTGGTATAAAATGAACTAATCTTTCCTTGTGGAGACATTGAAACCATGAAACCCGTCTAGATGTCTTAAAGGGACATAATGGCATGAAAACAATATGACATAATGAAAAGGACCCTACTGAAATCACTTCCACGGCATATAAAATGAATATTTTATTTAAAATTAAAGAATTGCATAAGAAGCTGATTTCAACTGATTTTGGTAGGTATGGGTGTCAACATTTACCAAAAAAGTGAGTTATCGTAGGGGTGGGGAAATTGGTTTTCGGGAGTCAAAGGTCAATAACAGGGGTCAAATTTTGAAATTGATCCAATCATGTTGAAAAGTATACCAAGTTAATAGTTTAAGACAGTCAAACTATTTCTTATATTGATCCTATGAGCTCCATCAATAATTTGCACCATTTTTTATTCAAATCGGAGTAATTTTAAAATTTGACCCCTGTGCAACTGAAAATTACCCTTTTGATTGATTTTGGCTGTTTTTAGCCTGTAACTCCAAAACTTTCGGCCGCAGATAGTACAAACTATACCTTTTTGGAATCCTTATGATTTAACTATCAACTTGGTATACTTTTCAACATGATTGGATCAAATTCAAAATTTGACCCCTGTTATTGACCTTTGACTCCCGAAAAAACAATTTCCCCAGCCCCTACGATAACTCACTTTTTTGGTAAATGTTGACACCTTTACCTACCAAAATCAGTTGAAATCAGCTTCTTTAAAATTTGTTCACAGATTTGCTAAAAATATGTCTGAGTTACTAATGGGAGTTCTTAGTGGAAAGTGGACTATTTTTGCTCAGTGGCGTAAATTTCTTTTAAGAGATGGGGTTGATGAAAATTTATGGATGAAACAGGGTTTGTTGACAAGAACCGTTACTAGCACATATGCGCGCGAAATCATTAAATGTGATTTTACCATTTTGTATGGAAATTTACCATTCTTAAAGTATAATGGGGGATGACCGTATTGACCATCCCCTCTCA
>JAMKCH010008604.1:0-29962 GCA_023653785.1 Ophioderma brevispina
GTGCAACATCATTTAACTTCCAACCATGTCATCCTGGTGGAGAATTTCTGGCTTTTGCCACATCTGCCTGGTAACAAATCAGGGCTTGATAAATGGCTCTCTGGATGTGCATCCTCAACAAATCTCTCATATACGAGTGCTCTGGCACATTTCTGGATGGCTCCTCAACAAATCTTCATATACGAGTGCTCTGGCACATCAGTCGATCTTCCAAGGCTTAGGAAGCATCGATTTACTGTCACGTTTTCACTGAGCCATGTCTACCTGAGCCAATTTTTTTGTAAACAAACTCCGATCCCCCCCCCCCGTTGATGTTCGTTACTGAACATCCGATTCCTGTAAATTTGGTACCACAGGGGTTGTAGCTTAGAGTTTCTTCTTTCCATCGGGCTGCAAAATAAGTGCCAAATCCCCATTTATGCGTCACTATGAAGTCATATGTTGTTTTCAGGAAAGTATGTGAAAATCATGTCTGTATATAGGGTGGAAAATTGTATTTCGCAATTTTAGCGACCTCAAAAACAATATTATACCCCCTTAAAAATGCTCCTCATTTATAAAACTAGTCATTTCCATCAGTATAGCCAAAAAAAAAAAACAGCATGAAAAATTGAAATATTCCTAACATTTTTGGCGGAAAAAAATTGAATTTTCCCCTATTGTAGGTCTAGGGAAAATTGACAATTTTGCTAACATGTGAAATTTAGTTGATGTCATGTGACGTAATTTTGTAGCATGTGGTACTCATTTTGGTATCAATGGAAAAGGGAGGACCATAGCTAGCTATTGGTACCCAAATCAGGTGCCTGTGATGTTCTGGAGTTGTGCGAGGCCATGTTGTACTTTCTCTTCAGAAGGGGGTGGGTGGTGGGATTTTGGCAGCCATTTTGAAAAAAAGAGACCCCACAGTTTAACCCAGGGTCGGGATTTTTTGCAGGCAACCTGAAGTCAGTTGCTTATGGTATAAGCTTAACAAAATTTGTCTCCAAAAATCCAGGCGGGGGGGGGGGGGGGGGGTGGGGTGCAGGCGGGGGGTCATACCCGGTGCCTGATAGCCTACAAGAACCCAGGGTAGTATTCAAGTTTACTCGTCTGTGAAATGTAGTGGAGGGGAAAAAAAAACTGGACAGAAATACATTTGGTAGTTACAAGTCACTTCAATCTCTTCTCACAGGTACTTGAATTTCTTCCCCAAGACCAAGGACGGCCAAACCGCGGAGTTCTTGTTTGAGAAGAGTGCAGGCTATGTTGACAGTATGCTTGCCCCTGGCTAGGGTGCAACCGCTCTAGTACCAAGAGTCAAGCATTTTATTTCTCTTGATCCAGGGCAGAGGAGCCTACTCCTGGTAAAGGTAAGGAGTAATATTTATGAACCTGGGGTAAACTATTTGCTATAGATCACCCTAGAGAAGATTGCACTATCCCACTAAACATCTTATCCCCGGTTAGAGACATGACCTAAATCTTACAGAGGGAGTGTGTATTTCAAATGTAGGTATCCCAATAGGGCTTTTATTTGAAAAACATACTCCCCCTGTAGAAGACCTTAAAAATCTTTCACAGAGTGGGTGTGTATTTCAATGTAGTTTGTCCCAATGGTCCTGTTCTATTTAACCATACATACTACTTTGGTAGATGACTTACTAAATCTTCCACAGAGGGGGTGTGTATTTCAATGTGTTATCCTATTGGCTATTCTATTTATTTGTATTCATACTCTACCTGTAAAGACTTTACCTAAATCTTCCACAGAAGGGGGGGTGTGTATTTCAAATGTAGTTGCCCAATCGTCTGTTCTATTGTAATCCATACTCTACCTGTAGAAGACTTTACCTAAATCTTCCACAGGAAAGGGGGTGTGTATTTCAAATGTAGTTATCCTATGGCTTTCTATTTGTATTCATACGCTATCCTGTAGAAGACTTTTACCCTAAATCTTCCACATAGGGAGTATGTTTTTCAAATGTGTTGCCCTTGAGGCTATTCTGTTTTAATCCGTACTCCCCCTGTGGGAGACTTAACCTGAATCTCACAGAGGGAGTGTATTGCAAATGTAGAAGTTATCCATCTATTCCGATTTGAACCTGTACTACCTTGTTTAGGCTTATCACGAGTCTTTTTGCATGGAGAGGGATGTGGATTTTGATCATAGTGAAATGAATTTTTAGCTTCAAAAAGCTATGCAAAGTTGGAATTTTATTTGTATTGCATTGTTGGGCCATTTTTAGCTGCTTCATGGTCCAAATTTCTTCTTTAAAAAAACCGAAAAAATTGCTTTAAATGCAGGACTTCTTGTGTTGAGTAATCCCCCCCCAACATTTCTGCCACTCCACAAATGCAGTATTTGTAACAATTGCACTACACAGATAACTATAACAGTATAAAATGATAAGCTTAACCTTCAATTCATAACGTATCACTTTTTCACAGCACATGCAGCTCATGAAGATCTCCACCAGCTCTCTTACAGCTTCTATGAAGTGATATCGGGCTGGGTAGCGACGCACCACTTCAGGTGAGAGGAACTCAAAAAGCGATGTCTTGAACCTGGCAAATATGCAAAGGCATCTGGAGAGGTGGCTCAAATACTTCTCACCCCATCAGGTAAAATTAAGAATAAATCGCCAACCTGAGACCTGGTGTAGTTGTGTTTCAGGCATATAATTGGCTGATGGACTCAGAATAAATGAAAATTGGACTTAGGAATTCCTCATAGATGGTGAGCTTTCCATGCTCTCTCAATTTTCATCTTCAGAGCAGCACAAGATAATTAGACAGATAATTGAGTTGCTATCTTCAAAGGCAACTGATTAGAAGAGATTATATAATTGTTAAATTTATTAAAAGCCATCATCATAAAATAAAATGTAAATGTCATGTTTGGGTGATGAAATTGAAGTTGAAATTGTGAAAATAGTGGCACAAGCCTCTGGTTTAAACTCTGTGTGTTTCGGGGCTTAATTTGCCAATAGATTTTCAGATTCTGGCTTAATTTGCAATAGATTCAGAACTAAGTAAATTTTTAATCTTTGGAGAAGTTTGTATCAGATGGCTGGCTTTCCATACTCAGCAGTAGTTTCATCTTCAGAACAACTGATTAGAGAAGATTAAATTAAGTGTAATCTTCAGTCTGAAACAACCTGATTAGACAGATTAGATTGAATATCACGTCAGAGGCAACTATTAGTCAAGATTAGATTTGACGAAGAAAGAAGAAAAGCTTCTAAAATCATAGTTTTTCTTATTATATAGAGAGTTACTTTTATCTTTTTGCAATGATTCACCGTCACACTAGCGGCAACTGCCCTTAGTCCCTCTCCTTCCACTTCACCCGATCAATGCAGCCTGTCAAATCAGCAGCTCAGAAAACCCTCTTAAAATACTCTCCCTAAGTGATTATTCCAAGTTCTTGGAGTCCCCTCCTCCAAACCTGTTTGTGGGAATTTTGAGTTCTCTAAGCAAAGCATAACTCCCATTCACTTGTTGCATGGGCCACCCGGTTTCACAGGGACAAAAACCGGATCAAAACTTTAATTTTACTACTACTACTACAACAAACAGACATGCGCTGGAAAAATTACAAAAAGCAACACAAAAAATTATTTAGGCTACATAATACAAGGTAAACAGCCCAGATTTTAGGTTCATCAGTTGGTTATTCCCACAAATCTCACACTTTGACATTTTATAGAGGTACTTGTTTTGTGAATAAGCAATAAATGCTGTAATGACTGCAGTTTCAGTTGTTATATTAACTATCACTATCATAACAGTGTAATGTTAATAATGGAGCAAGCAAACCCACACATGACTTGACACCTTTAATGATTATTCTGAATGGTTTATCATCTCACAACACAAAATTATGGCCAATGATGAAAACTTTGTCGCTCCCACATGAAAAGCAAACTATTGGAGAGAGAGAAAGTGACCCTAAAGCAGAGGTGCTTGATTTCAATAAATCAGTTCTCCAAAAACAAAGTTACTTAAGGTGCTTAATCAAGTGACTTGAAATGCTCTTTACAACTGGATTAAAAACAGAGTGCTTACACCATTTCAGGGCTTCATTTTTACCCTTTTGGATTGTATGCAAGTACTGTATATCACAATATTAAATCTGATTTATTCAGATTGCAATTAATCGATGGTTCCCTGCTGCGTGAAGACCCTATTACAGTCATGAGCAAGGTGATCCGTTTCTTACACGTCAAGCCATACATAGACTACAGCGATCTACTCAGGTTAGTTTTTTGTGATAATTTGAAAGCTATAAAAGGACTTTGTTGCATTTTGTATGTCATAGAGATTTTGAGCCTGATTGCATAGCCTTTTAACTTAAAAAATTGTGCTTAAAGGTGCTTGTTCCGATCGCCTCTGGGACCCCCCCTGATTTAACCGGAAGTAGTATAAATTTTGATATCAGATGAAAGGGCGTATTTTTCTCATTATCGTCCTGAAATTTCAGCTTCCAAATACACTTCTTTGCAAAGATATGAACAAATAACTGCCGTTTTAGTGGTTTAAAACCATCAATATTAGCACAGTAGTGAATAGGGCCTTGCAATGTGCATTATCGCTTCTATTATAAAAACCGCAAGTTCGTTTGCCATGATACTTGATGGTAAGTGTATGCAGGTGCCAGGCTCTCATATCAAGTGGACAAGATACACATAAATCGGAATACCCACCTTCAAATAATCATACTGAAAAATGATTTTTTTTTGTGGGTGGAGGGGCAATGACTGTGTAATTTGAGGTGGGTAAGAAAATGAAAATATAAAGTTTAACTATCTGTGATCAAATTGGAGTGAATTGCCTACTTTGTCTTGGAATTGTGGATCCTTTTCAAATTCTACGGCATTGCTACTGTACTACCTACACCCAACTGCTAACTCTGTTAAATTGCCACAGAATATGCATATTTTGCTAAATTAACTGAATTTGCCTTTTAAAAGTGTTCCAAGTAGAATAACTGCAACAAAATAAATTCCATCGAACTCTTTAAAGAGTTAACATGCCCAACTATGAACCATATTGAATGATGTGACAAAATTAGAACAAAATTGGATTATTTACATAGGATTTTTATTTCAAGTACAAGTAGCTCATGGAGCTACAGCACCATTGGTGCTCTTGTTAAAGGGGCATTTCGTGATCCACAGCCTTGTTCCCCCCGACTTACCACAATAAAAGTTGAGATTTTTTTACAGCATAGTGGCCTATAGTGGCCTATGGGACTGTGGGAAACGAGCAGTTGCTCATAACACAAAACCGCAAAGTCAGGATCAACTAAAAAGTTGTGAATAAGTTTTTCTTAATGATATCTAGTGAACAATGAATAAAACAGAAGTTGCTGGAATCACGAAATGCACCTTTAAAATGACAAACTGCATAATGGTCTTTGTGAAGACTAATATTAAAAATCTTACCTTAACCCCAAACATTTGCAGATGCAGTTAGTTGTTATTATGTTCTCCTATTTAATACAATTGTCAAGAAGATTTTGACAAAAACTTAAGATCAGGTTAGGTTTCCTTTGAAGGCCTGCTACTGGTATCCTGGTAACCAGTACTGCCTGTTCCAGGGCCAAGTTGTCAGCGGCGCCCTTCCTGCTAACCCGTCACCCCTTGGGTTTCTAAGGAAATCTGATTGAGAGGGGTAGCTGGTTACCCTGGTAGGAATGAAAAAAAAAAAAATGATCTACCTACAAGGGCCTCAGATCTGGAGAGCTAACGGCAGCCATCCAGCACATTGCTGCCATTGCATGGTGGGCGTGGTTGCCCAAAGGCTGGCCGCCCACCGCCAAACAACTGTGGATGACGTCAGGAAGGGCCATCCAGTCAATTATCTTTTTCTCCAAAAAATCTGCACAAGCAGTATTGCTGAGTGTGAGGTGTTTCGGCCACCCCAGTTTAGAGAGGGGGAAAATAACCAGATTTAAAACTTGGGTTAACTAAATCACTTAGTTTACATTGACGGATGGTATGTTGTTAGCGACTAATGACAGGATAACTTTTGCTACTTGATAGAGGGGTGATGGCCATTGTGTGAATTTGCTGGGTGATGAGATCATCAAGCTAAACGTTGACTTGCACTGTTTTCTGTCAAAATACAAAAACAAACTTGTATACAGTCGTTACACTCAACACGCCATGAGTTTGCAAACTATTATGCGCTCGAAACTGTGTAATGTCTAAAAATACCTCCTCTAAACCTGCCAGTAAAATGAATAAACCCTGCATGTCATATGGCTGCAAGATCAATAGTGCATTATTTTTGCACAGAAGTGCATTGACACATCGATATCCCCTGCATATTTGTTATTTCTACACTTTTGGTGATGAGCTCTTCATCAGGTTTGTGAATAAAAAGTGAATCCTTGTGAGTGTAATGATGCGAAACGTATTTACAAGAATTGTTTTTGTGATCCAAATGTTTATCTTCTCAGCCAAGAAATTTTATTAAATTAGGTGTCCATAAAACAAACAGATTTACAATACTCATGGGTGAGTGAGTATTCTTTTCCTCTTTGATAATGTCATCATGAAAATAACACCCTAAGTTTGAAAGTATCATTTCAAATTTTGGAAATAAGTTTTTAGACTTCTGACAATTTTAAAAGTGTAGTTTTATGAGTATAACACCCTGTTGTTTTGTTTGGGGTTCACTCGAGAAAAGATTTCTCGCTGTGTGAGACAATCGATTTTTCTGAATGTCAAACACAGCAGATATGCAAAATAAAACTTAGGCTAATGACTTCAGATGATACATTATGTTTGAAGTATATAAAACCACCAAGGACAATCAAAATCAAATAAAACACCTGGACAATCTGAAGAATCTGTCCTAAAACATACCGACTCTTGTACAAAAACACAGGAACTGCATATGAAAACAAAGTTGAAAAAGACATATCAAAACGGATGGAGACTGGTAAAAGTTTAGGTCTTATTTCTTAACTTATGTGGCATTTTCAGGTTAACCCTAAATATTTATTTTAATGTATATTTCTAAATAAAATAACTAATAAATATTGATACAATTGAATGATAACATAGGCTTTACAAGCATGACTACTGTGCCAGTTCGTTTGTAGAGATGTTGCATGATACCATAAAGTCTGCTTCTTTGAGGTGCCTTATCTGGTGGTGTAGCTTATACACTAACATCTGAGGGCATTTAATATGGTGATTTTAAGCCCCTTGGCTTATACGCTGAGCGGCTTGCATTCAGCCATAATGGTACTTGTATCAGTACATGGGGGTGGGGGGTGAGCTGTAGATGTGAAATGCCTATTTTTGTCAACCTTCAAAATATGTTCCCTCTGGTCTTGAAATCAAGTTATTCTTTTCTCCTTTATGAACAAAGATACGATGCAAAGAAGGGCTTCTACTGTCAAATCTTGCCCACCGGCCGAAACAAATGTCTTGGCAAGGGCAAAGGTCGTCAGTACGAGGCCCATGGACGCCAAGTCCCAGGAATTCCTCATGATATACTTCCAGCAGCACAACGTAGACCTGGAAAGCCTTCTCACAAGACTTGGACAGCTGTCGCCCAAGTGGTTACAAGATGCTCTCGCGCGGATAGTGGTGGTAGGGTAAACTCTTCTGAGTGGCAACCTGTTTTTGGAAATATGCTCTCAATTTTTGCTTTTTGAAAACAACTGATTTTTTTTTTTTTTTTTTTTTTAATTTTGAACATGTTTTAAAAAGTTTTTGATTTTTTAAGAGAAAAATTCAGTCTTAAACTTAGTTTTGTGTAATGTAGAAAATTCAAGGCAGTGTAAGGAGTTAAGTACCTCTCTGGAGTGACACGAGGTGCTCATGAGCAAGTTAATTGCATACCATTCAGAAGCATTTGTGATCTAACCAGCACATAATATGATAGAAAGGGGTGGAGGGCATTTCTTCAAACTCCATTTCCCTACCTTCGTGCAGTGAGGTCATCGCGAGATTTTTTGTAAACCGTCCAAGCGTTGGTGCCTGAAAGTGACAGTATTTTTGGCAAGCGCGCACAAAGATGTCACAGTCTGTCACATGCGTAAAGCTTCGTCAAAGCTATGACAATCGGAGGTAGAGAAATGAATTATGACTTTCCCCGATTGGATATTTGCACTGCTGAAATCATAATTGACATCATGAGAATCTCTTATTACTACCGCAGACAAACTCTTGGTGAGGCTGCTTGTGTTCATCTAATACTGTATGGGGGTATTTTCAAACCTTTCTAAGTTGTCCGTCGGATAAGAGTTAGATTGTTGACCCTTATGTCATGCCCAAATTCACACTGATTGGTTGGGGCACTGACATTACCTCACATCTGCTCTAACTGACAAGATAGATGCAAACTTTCCGAGTAAAGAGCCATGTCACAAGGTGTAGCCAGGCTTGATACAACATATCTGAAGATGACAGTTTCCAGTGTTGTAACTGCCTCAGTACACATGCCAAAATAAAACTTGTGAAAATACCTCATTAACATAAAATGTGTTATTCTTTTAGAAATCTACGCCCCCTTGGGGAAACTTAGATCTTTTACAGGGGTGTTGCCAATTAATAAAATTTGAATAGCATAATATATTAACAGTGCCGGCATTTGGGATAATACATAAAAAAAAAAAAAAGGGAGTCTATTACTGCTAGTACTTTCCGCATTGTGCTTCTGATTTTTAAATCCTGTTTCATTATTACCATGTGTCTTCATCTACATATGGAAGGCTGAAAATGGAATAATTGATAGGGATAGAAAACTAATAGGACTGATTAACATTGATATTAAAACAATGAAAATCATGTTATCTTTTTCAGAAGGTGAAATGGTTTCTGTTCATTAGGTTACCCTGTGCCCTCTTTATATTAAAGGGGGATGATGGACAGTGTAGAAAATCATTATCCATGCGAATATACTGATTCAACAGTGTTTTGCCCAGTGAATGTAACGGCTTGAGAAAATGCCGTTATTTTGCTAGTCTTGAATGGGTCAGTCACTCTGGAGTAGCAATATATAGAGTACAATAAAGGGTATTTTGGTGATGGCACGTTGTACAAAGGTGTTAAAGAGAAAGAACAGTTTGCGAATCTTATTTTCAGGTTTGTTCCGTATGTGAAATATTGCCATTCAAGAGGAAACACACCAAGCTCTGGATTAACCTTGAGGTCTACTCCCTTTACCCAGTTTCTTGATGGTCCCAGTACATGATATTCCATCTGAGTAACCAATCAAAGAGTGGATTCCACATCTGTACTAACCTTAAGCTTCGGACCAGTTCTGGATTGGCTATGATAACATAATATAACCCTGTATAACCAATAACATTGCCCAGTTGACTCAACCCCCTGAGGTCTACCCACTTTTCCTACAGTACTCTGATTGGACCATACATGGTATAAATGATATATCATGGGACGAACCAATCAAAATAGATCCACATCGGTAACAAACCTTTAAGCTTTTCTTTACCATGTCTCTGATTTGGCTAGGTACGGTAATATAACCCCATGTATAACCAATAACATTGTCCAATTGCTTCAGGTTAACAAAATGTGTGTGGCTTTTGAACCATAGCTTTTTTTGCAATTATTTGAGGTGGGATTTGTAATGAGGATAACATAGAAGCACCATGCCTTTTACAATATACAGCGTATTTTAAGCGTAGTAGTGCTAGCGTACACGCACTTGCTGTGATTGGCGGCAAGGCACCTTGACAACATGCCAATGCTGAGTGGCTCAGTATGTGCGATTGTGCAATTTGCATAGCCTGGCCCGGAAGTGGGATGACGAGCGGACTACGCTTTAAAGGAATGTGGCTTAGACTTTAGTAGAGAAATGGTGGAATGATTTTTTTTCTCATGGGGAGGGTTATAAATTTCAGTGCTCCTAGCTAGATTAATAACATGACATAAATAACATTCAGCTATTTAGGGGGCTTAGATATAGAATGGTACCTAAATACAGGGGATACCACTTAAACTATACAAAGATGGGAAGGGCATAATCCATTTTGCCACATTTTTGCTGTAGTGCTGGACAAAAAATCCCAGGTTGACGGAATCTGCTTTTGTGTTAGTTGGTTGTGCAGTATGCACTACAGTACTCCTCAAAATCACTGGACATGTACCTATGTACGCCACTTTCCGCCAATACAGCGCACCGTGTGATTAATGAAGCGCAGTTCACACCAAGAGATACGCACCCATAGGCTTGTCCAAGGGATTATGACCAACATATGGGCTGAGTTCATTTCAAATGTTACGCAACCAAAGCCATACTCAAAATCAGAACCTGGTTCTACTAAACAAACAAAATTGAGGCGAAAATGGAGAGAGGAGGAATGGCAAATATCCAAGTGTTTATTATTTTTCTTACCAATGGCCATTTGCTTGTAATGACGGTTGGACACTATGAGGGTAAATTTTAACCTACTGCCACAAATATCTATCAAGTCATTTAATCTCACTGAGTTAAGGAATTGCTTTACAAATTGACTGTTAAGGGATTGAATTTTTCCAGAATAACTTGTCTGTTTTCAGTTAAAATATTTTTACTTGTATGAGTTATTGACCGTTTATTTGAAATGATCACAGAATGAAAAAGGAAGTTTGTCTCTCAAGGAATACTTGCATCTGGTATATTTTGGAGAGGCTTCCCGCAGATGGCATATCCGAAAAAACTTCAAATGAGAGTTTCAGTGTTTTATTGCCTTGTTGGACGTGAAATCTACTGCTTTAACTCTTTTTATACTACTATATAGTTACACGTCCAATGTAGAATATTAAGATGACTTTAACGCACTATGTTTTAATAAACTTATATATAAAAATCTGACATTTACAGGCTTTAGTTAGAATTTTGGATGAGGTTTTCATTGGGTTGTAGTGATAGCAATTGGGTGGTGAGACTAAACTGGTTTCTACCCAATCGGAGGGTTGGGTGGCTGCTGTAGCAGTGTTCACCTTGAGGGAAGGGGTTTTAAAATATAAACCAATCCCCCCTAGCTTCTCCATTTGCTTGAAACCGTTCTTTTATGGCTGATTATATTCTATCATTAAAACAGTATAATATTTACTGTAATGTTCCATGACATGGAGTGATGTATTATATTGGCAACAACCTATCATGTATGTTTCCAGTGTTGCAATGTCCTGCTTTAGGAGCACACCATTGCGGCTACTTTAAGCAGCTGTACCAAAGGAAGCAAGTAAAATATGCACTGATTGAATAGGGAATTATGTTTAAGCAGTGTATGCGGTTTCTTTGGTAATAAGGCTCGCTCAGACTTCGGTTCTCAAAATAATTGGCGATAATTTTATTAGTACTGTAGTTGGCATTAAATAAGATTTAAGTGGGGTTTAGGGAGTCATATAGAGATCAGAGGTCATTTAGAGGTCAAAGGGGGGGGGGGATCATTAAGAAGTCAAATCAATAGAGGTCAAAGTCAGACACTAATTACGACACGGCAAAGGAAATTTAGAGGTTAAAAGAAATTAGAGATCAAATTTAGAGGTCAAACAAAATGTTGAGGTCATTTTTACTGTGAGATGCCATTGCCCTGCCGTAATGTTCATTGTTGCATGAAAAGTACGGGTATTTCTGTGGAATTCTGCACTCTGAATAGTGTTATGATGTCTGAACAACCCTTTGAGTGCGTAACACTAGGTGTAGCAGTAAACGCTAGGAAACAATATAAATACGTATTGTAAAAAGTATTATCTTTGGTGGACACCCCATATCTGGAATCAAGCTGTAACCATATTTGGTTACCAAACTGTTTCTATCAAGTTATCAACAGGATGGTTGATGCTAGGTATAAAATGAAAGTGATCAGTACAAGGTAATCATTGCACAAAATTACCCGAAGCAGCAATGACTTGCCAAAATGATGTAATTTGCAAGCCTATTATTTCACATAATTATGTAAACATGGCTCGAATGAGGCAGAAGGTTGTACCTTAAATTAGTTTACACACAGCATGAATCCTTTGGCATGTATTTTGGTGATTTTTTTCACCCTGACCCTCATGGGAAAATGTAAAACCTGTTAAGGTTAGGAGGGACTAATGGTTAAGTTGCCTGCTCCTGGCGCTAAAGGGTCCCTGGTCGAATCAGCAGTTCAAATTCAATTGTCTTATGCGGATTCAATTGGGTTCTCAACAATTCGTAATAAAATTGCGATTGATTCAGTCCAAATTTATTGGTGAGCTGTGAGTTGCAAAAATATTGGGCGAGAAGCAGTCGAGCCCAATATAAAAAAACAAATGCACATAAAAAACAGTAATTTAAAAAACAATCCAATTTTATCATTATCATGCGTAGGATCCGATATCGCGTATCGGACACCTCAAAGCAATGATAATGATAAAAATTGGTTATTGAGTCCAATACTCAAATTATTGGTCAAGCCCATGAGTTGACAAAAAATATGGGAGACGAATCCGAGCCCCAATATTTTGCAACTCATGGCGAGACCAATAAATTTGGCATTGGACGAAAAAAGAATCCAATTTTATCATTATTATGTTTTGAGAATCGTGTGTCCTAATTACTTATACCACATTTCATTTTAAAAGTAGGTACATGGACAAGGAACATAAGCATAGAAGATGATGCATGGAATATACAGAGCAAATAAGTACCAACATAGGACACTATGAAACACTTGGAAACAGCAAGAGATGGACCACCAAACACTGGTAACAACCCACCACATGGGATCCACCAAGACCAGGAACAGCCAAAAGTGGACACCACTAAAGACATAGAATCACTAACACAGGAACCATCAAACACCAGGAACCATTCAAAGGCGTGGGACCAGCCAGGCTTCAAATTAAGACATCAAACCCACAGGAACACCAAACACTGGGAACTACCCAGAATGGAACCATCACAAAACACCAAACTACCAAAGCATGGAACCACCAACACACTGGGAACCACCCCAAAACTGAACCACCAACACTGAAAACCACCCAAACACGGAAAACCACCCACCACTGGGAACCATCCACACTGGGAACCATCCAACAATGGGAACCATCAACACTGGGAACCATCCAACACTGGGAACCACTCAACACTGGAACCATCCAACACTGGGAACCATCCAACACTGGGACCCACCCAAGCACAGAGAACCTGCAAGCACTGGGAACTGCCAACCATGGCAACCACACCAGACATGGAATCACCTACTGTGAACAGAAAATACTGAACACCACCCAAAACATGGAAGAAAGACTCAACTCACAACCACCCCAACACCAAATGAAACATCTGAATTGTATCAACCAATCGTCAGTGTGCATAAATAATGTATATTCTCATCACCAGGTGGACAATCCTAATTACCCTGAGAGCATACATAGCAATATATGGATAGGGATTGGAGTACGAAGTGGTGAAAAAATTAGTGCACCCAGGTTTTCTGCTGGCATTGATGACTCAAACTCCATTTTTATTGGCGTCTCTACCATGTGTATCGTAATATAGGATGGAAGACACCAAACATAATAAGTGTTTAATCGGTAATATGGATTGAAGATAAAACGGATTCTGCTATTCCATTTCATGCGCCAATAACCATGAAATAACCTGTCCTTGGAGGGGGACATCAAGCTCTCAGCCCCCATGCAGCGAGATTATGAGTGTACATGGAGTCAGTTTGTAGTAGGATGTTAAACCAACTCTCTCAATAATCCAGGCACAATATGGACCCCAATGGAAATAAGCTTCCGTAGAGGCTTTCTTGGGGTTTTTGGACTATAAGTTTAAATTATCCAAATAAAATAAAAGACATGTAAACAAAAAAAAAAATACATATTCCCTACTACCAGCTGGTATTAGTGGGCTCATGTAAAGAAAGAAAAGAAGATCGGAACAGAAGGATGTGTGACAGTGAAGTAAATGTAAGATGCATCGTTTGCCAAATTCAGGATCAAATGGTCAACAGGGTATTTACCTAGCCAAAGCCAATATTATTTTGTAAACTTGTATTAGCTGTAAAATTAATTACCGTCTTTGTCAAACAGGAATCTGCTGTCCAAGAACTAAAACTTAACACTTGGTTAGATCTTCTGTGTATTTATTAAGTGAATGATTTCGAAAAAATTGAGAACACTTTGAAAAAGAGGACTTTCACATGCTAATATTGACCTAGAAAAGGGAGTAATTGATATACCAAATGGCCAAAAATGAGTCATGTTCCCCCCTATAGTCCTTGTGCATTGAGTACCCCAAGGTTTATATTTTACAGTGGATTGGACTTACATGTGGAATGGACTTTACAGTGGAATGGAAAGTCCACTATTTCATCCAAATCTGTAGAGAAAATTTGCAATTTGCTATTAAGTTTATTTTAATTTTTATTGTCACATGCATGTTTATGCAACGGAACTTTATATAGGCCGTTAACATCCTACGTCACTTTATTTTGTTGTGCCAATCCATGCCTGCCAATGTTATGGCCCATAGTATTAAAACTCTAAAGGATACAATTGCCCAGTGTGTAACAGTCCTGCCGACCTATTTCAAGATAACCAGGCCCTAACATGTTACAAACATTGCTGTTACTGGTCCTAAGCTAGCCAAAGTAAAATATGGCATGGCAATTATATGGCATGCCACAAAAGAGCAATTTTAAGGGGGAAAAATTGGAGGTATATCCTTTGAAGGGCTATTTATTCTTGTTCAAGTATTGTTGATGAGCTAGTACTACTTATACCACATTGATGCAGAGATTTGTCCAAGGCTATCAGTGATTTCACAGCGCTGTGAGATTTAATATATAGCCGAGCTTCTTTGAGGATATCAGGCACTTAACAATGCTCAGAGAGTGTGTGCATATTATGTATCCTTCAGGCCTTCACAGCAGCCGTGAGACGTAACAGAGCTTCTCTTAGGAGATATGCCACTCAACAATGTTCAGAGAGTGTGGATGTTATGTATCCTTAAGGCTGTTCAGCAGCTGTGAGATGTAACAGAGCTTCTCTTAGGAGATAATGCCACTCCACAATGTTCAGAGAGTGTGGTGATATTATGTATCTTTAATGCTTTTACAGAAGTTGTGGATGTAATCGGCTTCTCTTTCAAGATAATGCCACTCACACTATTCAGGATAATAGAACACAATCATTAGGCAACCCAGGTGAAGTTTTTGCACCTTCACTATAAAGTCACTCTTTTTCAAAAATTTTCATCCAATGTTTTATCTCCAATTTCTTTCCAAACATCTCAGGCCAGTTATGATACTCAGATGCTGTATTTAGCGCACAAACTCTTGCCACACACCGCATCTATTCCGCTCATGTGCCGGTCTTCACAATAATAGCTTATGCAGGCAGGGAACAAGGCACACATCAGGGTGATTCAAGCGTGACCCTAATATACAGCAATTTTTTAAACTAAAGGTAATACACTGCGCCGCCTCAACTTGTTACATCACTGCACTCTAGTTTAGTAATATATTAACAGCACATTTCCAACTTTTCAACCTTCATTCGTTTGCCTTTTGGCAGTTTTCCGCACCAAATGGCTTTGTTAAAGGTATTATGCTATTAACATAATTTATTTCATCTTGTATATAAGTGACGTTAATGGAATCAAATGTTAAATCATCTTCGGCCTTCCGCAAATAGAAAAAAAGTGTAGTATTGCAATATTATAACTGCCACCATTATATCCATTCATTAAATGAATTGCATTATAATTTGTATTATGTTTAATATTAAATATGGAGTGAATTAAAAACTATTTCCCGTAGGATAAAAATGTGAGCCAAAAAAGCATTTGATATTTATTATATATTCCTATTCCTAATGGTCCTGCCAAAATGGTCTAGTTTGCCCGATCAGAATGCAAAAATTTTACATTTTTTTATTTTTTTTGTCATATTTTGATGTTCAATACTGTTCAAATGCACTGGTTTTTATGATCTTTCTAATTATTTCTTGGAAATGAATTATTGGCAAATATTTCTGTGGTGCATTGTGGGTAAGTCAAGTCCCTTAACGGTGCTTGTTCTGATTTAATTCTATTGTGGTTCTCTACTTATATGAGAGCCTGGCCACTTGCACATAGGCCCCACCAAGTCTTGCGTTTTTGATGTTCGAATGCGATATTACAAAGCCCTATTCATACTGTGCTTATATTAAGGTTAACCATTGAAATGGCAGTTTTTTTGTCATATCTTTGGGGATGAAAAGAATTGGCTCAAATTTTAGGACGAGAATGAGGAAAAATAGTGGCCTTTCTCGAATATAAAAATTGAGACTACTGCTGGTTAAATACCCCAGGGGGTCCCAAGATGATTGGAATGCGCCTTATTTAATAAATTTCTGAATTGTTTCCAGTAATGTACTAGAGAGGATTATAGATCGGGCTTATTATTCACAAATTTGATATCCTGCACCCTTTTTTAACCAATTTAACTTATTGGCACAAACATCAATTCACATTTTGTTTCTTTCTGTGGCCAGTAATAATCACTATGAAATAGAATCACTAAAAAATCACTGAAATCTTATTGAACCGAAAAAGAGTAATGCGTAACTGACGTTACATTTGTCCATGAAGTGCTCTATACGTCATTGTGACGTTGGTACTTATTCAAACCAGGTGAATTGGGCAATCGAGAAAGAGGCCAAAATGAGGCGAAGGTGATTTGTCAAAATTGATGTTTTTTAATAAATTTTGAGTTAGTTAGTTAACCTAAGTTTTTAAACCGGTTTTGTCCCCGTTAAACGAGGGGGCCGGATACACCTCGCCCCTCAGCAATACTGCTTTGTGTGAGGCTGTGAAAATTTGAACGTGAATTTTGATTGGTAAGAATATTTTGACACATTTCTTTTATATTCCCTTTATTTTATGGACTTTTTCTCATTTTGGAAAGTCAAAATTTCAAAAATTCCCAACTGAGATGAAATAAATGCCAATGCGGAACACAAGTCGCCTGCTTTGATAGTTTTACAATGAACTCAATTCCATCGCCTGTCCAATTCAGCCTGGTTTTTGATAGCCGTCATATTTGGTCTCGAGTTGACAGTAAGGTAATGTGCGAATCAAAGCGCATCAATGAATTACTGTTGACTCAAACCGAACAAGTATGCTGATTTTTTACAAATAGATTTGTGCGTTAATGTCAACTAATTTGGGGTTTATGAGAGAGATTAGTTTTGACCAACTTTGACTGTTTTGGTTTACAGATGTGAAAGGACCAAATAATAGTTAGCTATGGTGTTTGTACATTTAAGTGGTCTGGAATCTGCAATTGTAAACAAACATACTCACAACTCACCTATATTGATCATAATTTTGTTTTTGATGGGCATTTCTTACTCTGAATTTCACTAAAAGTCCAATTTTGCTTTTGATGTTAGAAACGGCATTCATTTCTATAGGTAGAGGGTCAATTTTAAGGTACAATTGTACTTGCATTTGGACCAATTTCTGTTTTATTTCCCTGAAAAATATCTTTCCCATGTTAATTTTTTTTTTTAATTTTAATTATTCCCAACCTTTATAAAAAAAAATGCAAACTTTGAAGTTCTCCACACTCCTCAAAAATGTCTTCTCTCAGTTGCTCCCATCTAAGCCTTCCAGTTGCTCCATTCTTAATAATCAATCTTTGGACATTCATCTTCTCATTGCCAGTTGACCATGTCCTTATCTAGGCACTCTGGTCACTATGCCTGTTTTGTGTTTAGATCAATACAGGGTGTTTCAGAATTCAGACCACCACCTATTTAAGATATTTGAGCATGTTGGAGACGGGATGATGGGTGGGAGGTTGAAAAGGTGGCAGACTTCTGGCATATCCTGGCCTTCATCCCGGATCGTTTTGGTATCACACATTGTAAGTTGGTTCTTGACCTGTGGACTCACAGGTTGAGAGGAATATATATTTTTTTGTACATTGCAAAATATTTTTAGTATAGAAGGAATTGATTATTTTGCCATCTTGACAGTAAAACAGACTGAGATACCAGAAATCATTTGACATTGACCTGGTTGAGCCTGCTTATTGGTACTCTATTTTCACAAGTGGCACTGCACTTTTCACAAAAATATGAACTTCCTTCAATTTGCTCTCCAAATGATATGTTTCGACCCTTGAAAGCATTTACTTTTTTTTGTAAGTTAGATGTTTTTATTCGATAATATAACATATTCCAAAACTGATACGGGCATTAAAGAGGCTACAGACATACCGGCAATTTTTTGACTAACTTTTAAGTTGCCGTAACTTAAATCACCAATGTGTCTATTTAATGATATCAACCAGGTCAAACCGGTGGATTCCGTTGGAATCAATCCGGAGTTTTTTCTTGTGTTAATGCCATCCGGCGCTTGCTGAATGAAACACTCCAGATTACTTATAAAATCATTCTGTTTACCCACTAGGTGCTGATTTGGGTTTAATCACTCCAGGTTAGGGCTTATTATTTAGAAAGCTTTACACCATGGCAAAATATCATTGAAGAAAAAATCTTGAAGGGCGCACCTATGTTTCAAATGTCCAGGGTCTCTTTGTCTGTTTTGTGGATATGATTGTTATTGATTTTTTGCCTACACATCCACGCTGTTGTGTATATGTGTTAAGTTACTGCAGTTCACAAGGTGCTTACAAGATGACTCTGTTTGCCAGCTGATTATGCAAATCATGGTTGATTTCTGGCAGTGTTTTTTCAATACTGTGCTTTACCTCAGTCCAATTGGGGCTCCTTTCAAACAAAAATTTGGCTTTCTTATTCTTTGTGCGCGCACTAGATTAGAAAGAATATACGTTGTGGGCCGCCTTACTAACTTCACGTACCCTTCTAGTCACAAGCTGAATGGAACAATATATTGAACAATAGCAAATGACTCATTCTATTTGTATATACCGTCAACATTTTGGTGCCAAGGTTCGTGCTGCTGCTTGACTGAAATTTTTGTTAGCAGAATTGTTTCTGTGGTCTATGAATGATTTACTGGCAAGATGGTCACATATTTGAATCCTTCTTGGCCTGTAATTTCATGAGGAAAATAATGTTAGAAGAGCTATGTGTTAGGAGCTCTCATAATTGGTAGTGAAAATGGGCCACTGCAGTGTGGTATATTAAGTATTCAGAAATGCTCAAATTTGGCATTTCCAAAAAATCCAAAAATCCCCCCAAAAAAATTTTTTATATGTTAATATAATATTAAGTGAATTTAAAGCTCTTTGCTATTAAAGGTATGATCCATGGTAAATTAATGCCTTTAAGTACATACGGCAGGAGTCATAGTATCGATTTGCTTCAAACACGGCAAGCTACTAGGGTTGCTAGAGATTAATATTTAGTCCATTTTTTTGTTTCAAAAGGCTCAAAATTAGTTATTTCCAGGCATATTCCAGAATCACATCAAAATCATCCTAAATTAGTCGAAGCAAGCCTAATCTTTGCTGGTATTGTTGTAGATGGCTTTCCATCTCTAAAGCCACTGACTTACTTAATTATATTACTTACACACGATTAGCCATGTCAAGTGTTGACATACACAAACAATTTAACATAATGGGGCTTTATATTAAATACAAGAGAGGCCAAGTAAGATTTATATCTGATATCTATATTTTCATTGTTACAGTGAAAATTTTTCTTTGTCAGTTTGGCCTTCTAAGCTCATGAAAAAGGGCATTTTGCTTGGTGGTTTAGTTGTACATATAAACTTAATTCGACTAAGTAAGGTCAGTATGGTTTTTTAAGGGAAGTACTAAGTCAGTATTAACATCTGTCTGTTTTGTTTTAGCGGTGTATGTGGCTTTTTAACTAAATATAAATGCACTTTTGGTATATACCTTGTACAGATTGATAAAGAAATAATATTTAACATGAAATACTCCATTCGTCCAGATTCGTTCATTCATTGCGTGAATAGGCCTACCACACGTTATCCTTAGCAATGTTAAAGTCACTCAAGGATTACACTCCATTCCTATTTTCCCCAGATGGATTCCCCTTGAACATATTGCTGAACACATCAAGGGAATGCACGATCTTCTTGAAGAGGGCGCCATTTTGTTTTTGCATCTTACTTTTCTCTTGTAGACCTCCTAAAAGCTGCAACAGAGCTTTTGTTTGCCAATAAACACGGCTGTGGTCCCTTTGGTCACCCCAACATGCATACCACAAAAATAACTTCCCCAGAATTGTATAATTGTCTGTCATAGTATGCAAATGAAGATAAAGGTCCATGTGGATCATCAAGTCAATACTGTGTACACCCCATATGAGTCTGGTCCATGGGTTTCTGCTGAAGTGAAGCATAAGTGGATCTGCAAGCAGAACACATAAGTGGGACGAGCCACATTTGAAAATCAATCTTGTATTTTTTCATTGAATGTAGTGTCAAAACAGGTCGTATAGAGGGGAATTTTCATAAGGTGCCATTTTGGGTTAAAGAGGCTTTGGCACTTTTCCAGGCATGTGAGTGGCCAGGTTTATAAAATCAGAAATTTTTCCTGTAATACAGAGTACAGAGCAATATGAAAAAAAAAAAAAATTCCCTTTCAGCTACTGTCAGTGAAGGTTGCTGAATTTGACAGACTCATGTGGCACTTTCGCTACCACTTAACTATTAGGTAGGATGGGCCTGCAACAACACAAAAAAAATCGTCCCAAATTTTTAACATTTTAAGAAAATAGAAATGTAAATAACTATTTTCCTCAATCATTTTTGCTTCAGATGCTCACAGTATGGGTACTTCTGCTTATGATGCTAACCTCTAATATCCATATCCTTCTCTACCAATCTTCGATCATTCTACGACCCATTTTGTCTGAACACCTACCATATAGTGATTAAAGTCGCATAATAATAGTTTCTTTGTGTCACTAATTTATCAGTTCATTTGATCCTTCATAAAGACTGGATGGATTGCGGGGGTCCAAAAGACGTCGTAACAAGCACCTCTAACTGGCTATCCACACAAGTAGTCCCCTGCTAGATGACTGGGTTCAAGACCGTGCACTTTCATCTTAAAAGCCGACTCAGAGATATCATGATTAGGGCGCACTCATTTTTGAACCAATGTTTTTGCATATATCCTTGTCCATACTACTAATAACTGTGTGAATTAACTAAGGCTCAAATTGAAGTCCTTCAATAGAAAATAACTGTGTACAATTCTGGATCAGGATTTTTTTGTTATACACGTATCCTATGGTTCGTTATTCTGTGCTTACTGTTTACTGCATGAAAACGGAAAATCTGATTCCTCTCCTACTTGGAAATTCAGCATTTTAGGGACTCTTTAATTCAGATGACATTTTAATTACTACACAAAATTATATTTTCAAAATCTCTGAGTCCATCCTTTTAACTGGTTATCCCCACAAGCAGGCCCTGTGGTCTGGTGAATAACTCTTCACTGCGAGACAGACTGGGTTCAAAACTGTACTTTCATCTTAAATGCATTCCATTTATTTTGAGTCTATAATTATAGATTGATGTTTTGCTCTTTTGCAATGTTGCAACGTTGTGGCCATCATTCTAAAGGTGCACGAGAGATTTCAAGTAATAGGTTTATGAAAAAGATGTGAATTCTGATTTTCGCATTGGGGGGGGTGTTGGGGGTGTAAGCTTTATATCAAATATCCCCATCTGAATGATTAAGCTGAGATCAATTTTCTTTTGGTACAAAAATTGTGGTAATTCCCTAATTTCGTATAGGAGCAGATACTAAATCATCCCATTTTTCTAATGAAATATACGCATATACAACTCGCCTTTTGTTTTTAAGTTATTTCTGTAACCATATAAAAGGTAGGCATCTATGATATTCCTATCACTTTATTAGCATGTACAAAGATTAAAAATACACAATAAAGGAAGATAAAACCCACATGAAATTCTCCAGTTTTAGTGGATAACGCCGGGAAATATCAAACAGGTGAACCAAAACAACTCCTGACCAAAGACAACAAAAAAAGATAAAAGGGATAACCCCAGTGGACCAGCCCAAACATAGCACAATAAAATGGTTAATCGTCCCACGTATGTTCCTGGTGGCGTGGAAATAGTAAAGGATATAAAATTGAATAATTTACTGATATCTCCCGAATTTTTGAAGGGTTAGGATTATTACACAATTTTGAGTATCCATTCAGCCTATCAAGGTTTTTGGGAGAACTGTACCCCCTCTCCCAATTTCTAGAGCAATGAGCTCACACTCAAAATGATTTTTTTATATCAGCGACAAGCGCTGCATATTTGTCAGGTTTTCTATTGTGGGCTTGTTCAACATTAAGTTCAAAGGGCACGTAAGTTCAATATGACCGCCTCCTTGAAGACTCCCAGAACACACAAAGATCGGAGATAAGAGATGTGACTGTACAACCAATGGAATGGTTGAAGCCATCCCCTTGCTAAGGTGTTTAAGATCGGGCGAATATTTGTGGAGCTTTGGTCGATTGGAAACCAGTCATCATCGTTTTAGCGATATAGTGGAGAATGTTATTATGGCGCCAAGTGTACCTGCCCTGATCGAGAGAAATGGAGCAATTGGATCAAACAATGTGGTGAAGGGTAGCCCTGTTCTGACACAGTTTACACTTGTCGTTAATAGCTTTACCCCAACGTTTTAAGTGATTATTGTTGAGTGTATCACATAAGGAATTGCATTTAGGGTTCAAACATGTTACAGAGTGGTTCTCAACAAATCACCAACGATGCATCCATGCGTCAGGTGTTTTATCCCGCCTGAGGGCAGCTTTAGACGCCCGACGGGATAAAAATATGCGGACGCATAGGATGCAGAGGAGTGTTGATTGTGATGTAAATCACGCTGTAACATGTTTGAATGCCCTTTAAACAAGAAATCTTTATGAAAACTTATTAATATCGTGATAGCTTTCGAACACAATATCTTCACTTATAACACTATAATGTTCCCAGTTCGGACAAAAGCTTTCCTAGACTATAATATTTTAGAAAAATCTAAAAGCAAAACGATAGTTTGCTTTGTTGTGGCTTTGCAGTTTGCCATGGTGTACTTGCCGTACTCAGGTCTAACTACGTAAAGAACAGGAGTCACTTAGCGTACCGTGTAAATGAACTTCCGTGTACACTGCGCGCGGGTAATGCGCAATTTGCATATCAAATGTGGTTGATAAAGAATCAAAAACGGACAGCTCCTGTACGAGGAGATACGGCGAGTTGTTGAAAACAAATTTACAAACTATATGAAATAAACTTACATATCACACAGAAAATATAAATGACGTGAAATTCTTGTTGCACCTTTAATTGGCAACCCAAAAGTTTATGCAGTACATCAATAAAAACTGCACCATTAGTTGCCAAATTTCCATTAGTTTTTATTACAAAGATGAATTCATGATTATCCCCAGCATTTAAAACTGAGAAAGAGTTCACAAAATACAAAGTTCAGTTTATAAAAACAGACTTGAAATTGGGACACTCAACCTTCTTTTAGCATTATACCAATCAGTTATTATAAAAACAGACTTGAAATGTGGAACAATCAACCTTTTCTTGTAGCCATTATCCGATGACGACAAAAATAAAGCAAATATGTTTTGTTAAGTAAAAAACAGTTTGTCAACCATTAGACAAATGTTAAACCGCACACAATAAGGTTGGGCATCCATATGTGTCGTGACTCGAAACATTTCAGGGAGATAAACATGATTTCATCATGCACTTTTCCTTGAGCCTCTCACATGATGCAAAATTAGCAGTTTAACATTTCAATAATTAGTTAAGCGTCAGGTAATTCAATGCGTAATATATGTACTTCAGTTAACTTTGAGACAGTTTTGATAGTGGGGAAAATTACCAATTCATTTTTAAAACAAAAACGACTTGCCATCTAGAACACTATAAATCAATCAATTTATTAAACCTAGACATGTTTCACAGTTTGAACAATATAACATTTCAGCTGCATCCCAGCATTCGGATGGGACGTTAAGGCGTCGGTCCCGTATAAAGAGAGTCACAACTGTACATGACATCGCCGTCGTGTCGAATAAGAGTAGCGTGTAAACCCCTGAGGTTCTCAATCCACCCCTAGTCTCAAAAAAGTGGGCCATGTTAGGAGGCACGTCTCGTGGATACACGCGCCCCAGATCAGTTAACTCCATCAGTGAATAAATTCTGACCCCACCACAAGCCACTACTAATGACATGTGGACACATGCTAAGAAGAAGTGTGACAATGGTGATACAGGGCCAACACCCATTATTACACTCACTACGGCTGGCAATATAGGAAATGGCATGAAATGAATAAGATATTGTAGCTGTGCATATTCAATTTTCTTTGCTAGAAAACGTAGTGCTAACAACCCTGGCAACTTCTATTAACATGCCATAAATTCTGTAAAAAATCGAACAACGAATTTGTACATGAAAACTGCCAAATAATTTACATCCACGTGTTTTTCTAGCAAAGAGCATTACTAAGTTAGGAAAATACCACAAAAGCAGTCAAGAACAAAAAAAAGCATTGATTGCTGAAGGATGGCCAGAAACTCACTGCATCTACACCAATACAAGTACAATGAGATTTTCCCTGAGTGCTTGCGAACGTGCAGTGAAATTATAATGGAACAAATAAACGCCTCCACTTCCAAAAAGCAATATGCACTATTATTGGTAAACTTTTGAGGGAAAAAATTACAACTATTTGGAGTAAAGGACAACGATACAGTGATTTGAAAAAATATGAAATTTGCAAGCGAAAATAGCTTCAAGTGAAGGATAAGTCTGTAGAAATTATCATAAGTTACCTTTTCAGCTGTAGAATTGACAGAAAAGGAAGGAAGAAAACGGCAGGTTCCAAGATACGATTACCCATTCAATTACGTGTTGTATAAGGTCCGTTCGACAGTAATGACTAAACTCTCCGATTCTGTCCTTATTAGGTTGCTCTGGTCTTATCATTTGGATGGTATGTTAGGATACCTGCCCTGTACATACATGCAAAAATGATTTTTGAGATTTTTCGATTTGCTGATTTAGCAAATCACTGATGGGTGTCTTTAACTGAACATACAATGAACGATATGAAGTGTATATACAATTAACTCTTTGCAAAGTTTGCCATTTGGTAGAGAGCATTGAATTGGCAGCAATATGAAATGGGTACAATCAGGCCTCTGTCTGTGACTCGGCAAATTGGTGACACAACAGTGGGCGGGCCGCATTGGACGCTTGCGTCAAACTTAATGTTAAATATCCCACACGCGTATGGTAGGGTGTGGCTGTAACAAGACCTGCTAGCCATCTCTGCGCAATCCGGACATAGCATTGCTGTGTGCCCACTGCATTATGGGGCCATTATGTCCCTTAGCTGTCAAAGCTCTGGTAATATTCCCAAATGAATGAACGTGAAAATTGATTTACGGGAATCGGCAGACAGTCACAGTCAATTCCCATTGATTGTTGTTCCCTGGTACAATTACTTGACAGTTCAATGAAGTTTAACTCTCTCTACATAAAACCAATAACCTCGCAAGAGGCAAATGCATCATTATGTAATACCCTCATTTATTCCAATGCCAAACAAAAAGCCCATTGGAACAATAAGGCGACTAGTTAAGGTTTTGTAAACATTGCCTAAGTGGGGTTTATTTTGCTTTTTATAATAAACCCACTCAGATTATATTCGCTGTAGAAGTGCCATGTAATAGGACTTGTTGCCCCAGCAATCGGTCCAAACAAATCACAAGGCTTAAAGCACAGGGAATTCAAACTTTTCATCGTATAACATGTGCCCTGTGATTTGTTTGGACCGATTGTTGGGGCAACGAATCCTATTACGTGGCACTTCTACAGCTAATTTGACAAAACCTTAATTGCCACTTCATTTTTCTTGTACATAATACACAAAGTCAATCTACTTTAGCTTAAATGACTTCTGGAATGTGCATGATGACCCCCCTCTCCATTGGTCAATAAAATATTCTTTATCTGAAAGTGTCACAAGTACTTTTTTCTTTTTTGGGGGGTTGGATTGAAGTTCCATAAACCAAGGCACTTGGGGTTCAAAGTTCACCAAAATGGTGGCACGGTCATGGTTACTTGTGTAACTGTACAGTTGATAATATATGTAAATATGGCTTTAAACAAATTCATCTGTTTTCCATAAGGCGGACCCCCCCCCCCCAAAAAAAAATGGTCTCAGAAGAAATTTGAAAAAAGCAAATGCAAAATGCACTTTTTAAAAAAAAAATGCTAATGCAAAATGTGGGATTTAAAAAAAAAATTTTGACCCACTGTTTAAATTTTTTCGCCCGCATTTTCTGATTTTTAAAAAAAATTGAGTAAAACCCAAAAAACAATTCAAAACAAAATGTGCACATTCTCTGAGACAAAACTGGTTTTTTTTTGTGGCCTAACCCAACTGATCTAAATTTTGAATAAATAAAGCAGCACCCAAATCTTGGATCAGCTTCATGTATTTTGGGGGAAACATAACAATGGGAATTAGTAATCATAGGTGTCTTTTAAGGGGGATGGCCTGATTTAAAGGATACTTTAGTTTTCATCTTGAAGGTTGGGCTTGACTCCAAAACCACATCTGTAAGTTTCGCGCGATATTTCAATCCGTTTTGATGCAAGAGCTAAAAACATGATTTTGTCAACCCCATAGAGTACTGTGTAAAATTAATATTGGTCGACCAAAATGGGGCACATTTTCTGCTTATAACTTACCACCAAACATCCTTTTTGGCTCTAAGATTGCACAGGGTAAATGAGAAAAAGTGTAGCCTTTCTTCTGATACCAAACAGTGTTGACCACTTCCGGTAAAATTTGGGGCTTCTGGACGAGGCTTTTAGCGATCGGCCATGGACCGTTAATCAGCCAGCTACATTTTAATCATCTCCCATCTACTAAAGGTCTTGTTCCGATTTTGTCTATCGTTTTTCTAAACTTGAGATGAGAGGCTGACACTTGTATACACTGACCCCCCCCCCCAAGGATGTGAGAAACAAATTTGGCCCTGCCATATTTGAATGGGATAAAGGATAATGTCATAGTGCAATGCATATTGCAACTACTGTGCTAATATTACTAGTGAACCATTAAAAAACAGCATTTTTTTTTGTCCTCTATCTTGGGAAGAAATTAATTTGAAGGTGAAATCCAGGAAGATAAGTGAAAAATACACAAGCCTTTCATCTGATATCAAAATTAATGTCTACTTCTGGTAAATCATAGGGGTCCCAAAGATGTCGAAGAAGCACCTTTAAATAATACCAAACAACAGGGCCGTATGCAGCATTTATTTTACGGGGGGTGCGGACAGTTCGTAAAAAGTTTTGTAAAAAAAAAAAAAAAAAAAAAAAAAATGGTCATTTTTGGGATTTTCGTTCAACCTCTTCATTGCCAAAAAATGGACTTTGGTGTCAATGTTTCTCTAGATTTTGGACCTTTTTTATCTAAAAATCATCAGCATAAGTGGACCTTTTGTGGGGGGGAGGGGTGTGGACTGCACCCCCCCCCCTGCGTATGGGCCTGCAAGCAACCATTTTTTAGGCTCCCTGAGGTTGCTGCCATAAGTTGTTCAAAGTTGGGTACCATGCGCTGCAATATCTGCATAAAAGGGCGGCGTCTATGGGTAGTCTCATTCGCGTTAACCTCGTGCACGTTAACCAATGGGGAGCCTGATAGCTGACTAATCGACCAGCCAATTGGCATTCACTCCGTGTTTGACGTACATCACAGTTGGCACCTCACAGAAAATAACTAACATTCTGGCTTAGTATTATAGGCATATAATTTTCAATGGCATATTAATAAAGTAATGTCACGGCACACAATTCACAATGCATTATCCAGAGTGCATTATAAAGCAATAGTGCAGATGATACAGGATATTAACATATACCAAGCAAAGCTAGGGGATTGCATGGATGTTCAAATGATCCAGAACTTGGTATTCTAACCCCTATATGACCTTGACCCCACCTGTGAGTTGAGGTAGTTCCAAGCTTCCCCCTCTTAAGAGTCTTTGAAATTCATCAATGATAGACCCCCGACTACTGAAAACTGGTGGGTTAACCATTCATTTTGTCTGTCCTTTGTCTGTCAGACATCCCTCCTGACAATTAATACAGCCTTGTATGCCCTTCGCATAATATTACCTGGCGCTCAATACATAAGGAGTGATCTTACAAAAAACTATCAATATGCGGCTCCCGTAGCGTGGCTTGATGCCCATTGCGTTTGGCTATTAACTGCTTAATCTGGATTAAACTTTGGGGAATTCTTTTTAAAACATGTTAAGTCATTACATAGTGTCATGCCGCTTGCCGCTCAGCGGAAAGCCCTTGGTGTACGCCGCTGCAGGATTGACTTTATAGTCAAGCGGCATATCGCTTGAACTACGTCATCGAGCGACTCCGCTCTACAGTTGAACTCAAGTCAACTCAATGCTATTTGCCGCTTTGGGCAATCCGGCAGCCCGAGCGGCAGGAAGTATGATTTATCGCGTTGACGCGTGCCGCTGGGTCACCGCTAGCGATGCTGACATGATTGCGTAGTGAACTAATTCATCACATAGCGGGCAAATCGGTAAGTCGGGCATGACACTAGGTAATGACCTTTACATTTTCGTATGATACCATGACTGAATCAGAAAATTATTACGAACGACTTATGTTGTAAAATTACAAGTTCACGGAGGTGCAAAATTCGGGAGTCGTCAGTCTTGGGAAAACAGAAAAGGACACGACGGCGATCGAATGAAAGGGGCACAGCAGTATACATAGCTGCCGTTGATTTTGTGTGTTTTTAGGGGCATTGCAGCAACAGCGTAGGACACCGATGGTAATTGCCTTTGGTGGCATCGTTATTTTGCAGCCTGCATCTGATCTGGGATTCCCATTTTCTGATCTGTGTTTCAATGCCTATTTTCTACACACCCCTGTCAAAGACGCATGCTATTACCATGCACAGCATGATAGCCTGATAACATGATTCATGTCCTCATGTGAGTGCAACAAGGTCATATGTGCAGTAGCTGCCATTTGTCATAAATTTCCCGTCAACATATTAGGCCAAGTAAAAAAAATAAACTAGTTTCTCGTCCCCGCGCGCATGCGTTTTGGCTGCCGCATCAAAAAAAGTTTTTTTTCTTTTTATTAATTTCTGTTTTTTCTCGAAAATTCATAGAAAATCGGAGTAAATTTCACATTTTAGTTCGCTAAATTTGTTCTCTTATGCATTCTATTTATGCGTACTTTCTATATTTGTGTTTAATTTATTATTATTATTTTGGAAGCTTTGTTTGCCTTTTGGGAAGGACCATCATCCTCCATCTTGGATCGGCAATTAAAAAAAAAAAAAAAAAAAAAAAACTGCCCTCCTCCTCCTTTTTTCAAAAAGTTAGGACGAGAAACAAGTTTTTTTTTTTACTTGGCCTTATTATGCCAAGTCTTTGGTCAGTGGCTCTTGAAATCGTTCTTCAAGCGACAGTCACCTGAAGAACCATTTCAAGAGCCACTGACTCAAGGAAAGATAAATTATGTTATCCTATCAAATGGCAGCATACAGACGTATCACATGGCAGCTATTGCACTTACAACCTTGTTGCACTGACATGCCAATTGTCCTTTTGGAAGTATTCGCTATGGAAATCCTGTGATAAAAAATAATATGTTACATGTACTTGATGTTCCCAGTCATCATCTGTTCCCACCACGAAAACCACCTGTGACAAAACAAAAACATGAAAGAAATTAATGAGACTTGATACAAGGTACACACTCACACAATAGAGTAAGTAAGAGTGAATGTGGTGAAGAACAATCATTGGTTGTATACATAGTAATAGATGTCAAATTTTTATCATTTTTATCAAATTGAGCAAAAAGGTACTAAATATCAACTTATACTCGATTAAAAGTTTTCAAAGCTCATAAGGGGCATTTTGTGATCCACAGCCTAAAAAAAGTTGAGATTTTTGTATCA
>JAMKCH010008605.1:0-31862 GCA_023653785.1 Ophioderma brevispina
ATCCGGCGACGAGCACGGCAAAAAGCAGCCTACGTTTGTCAGATTTTTGAATCGCGCCAGTTTGAGTTTTATTTTATTATTATTTGTTATTGTTTGTATACTAATATGAAAGGATCTTTTATTTTGTAATGATGCAGACATAACGTTTCATGAGAATAATTGGCACAAATCCCTTATTCATTTGAGCAGTGATAACACAAACATACAGGTATTAAGTTACGGTAAATTGTGCAAATATGTACATTTTACTCTTTTAATTGATTGTTGGAGTTGTAATAAAGTAAAAGAAGTCAAATCACTAAGTGGTAATTCGAAGATTTTTTTTTTTTTTTTAATTATTAATTCATAATTATAACAACAAGATAATTTTTAACCCCAGTAAGGACATAAACAGCACTAATGTAGTGCCTATTTCACTTCAATTTTTTATAGATAGTTCAAAAGCCTCTTGTTGAAACCCTTCACGTGTTTGGTATGGATATTTATCACATTTTTCATTTACAATATATTAATTTGAAAGGACAATATGTCTATACATAAATTCAATGTCTTATATTTCCTTATGGTAGCATATTATCGTGGTTATTAGGTATTTGTGTTCATATCAGAGGGTCCCAGGTTTGATTCCTAGTTTATAGTAGATAGGCCTACCTGTTTAAAAGTTACTTCACTGATTAATTTGCAGCCAAGATTAACCTCGTCTACCCGAGCCATTTTTTAAACAAAACTCCCGAAGGGGGTGGGGTGGTCACCACCCCTGTGATTTCCGTTACTGACCATCCGATTCCTGTAAATTTGGTACCAAAGGATGACTTAGAGTTGTTATTTCATTTGGTACCAAATAGTACCAACATCCCCGTTAGACGTCACTATGACGTCGTATGTTGAGGAAAAGTGGCGAAATACTGAATATGGGTGGAAATTGATATTTCGCAATTTTAGCGACCAAACACCTTATTACATTGATTATAGCACTAAAATGCTCTCATTATATAAAACTAGACATTTCCCATCATGGAAACTGTGATATTCCTAACCTTTTCTTCGGGTGGATCCCCTTTCATCTTTCCTATCCCCGGTGGATGGTTTGGTTTGGATAAAAGAGCGAAATTGTCAAATTGACATTACATTAAATAATCTGTCACCAAAAAGGGGGCTTTAGCTAGCCGGGAAACCTGAAGGGGGTGCTAACCCCCCCCTTAGGTAGACGAGGGTTAAGATTCAAAAATTCATGTAAAACAAAGAACATCAAAATCTTTTCGTTTTTTACTCTTGTACTTTCCTATATTTTCCCCATACCCGACGATATTATTTTGAGTTCCAGTACTTAGTTGATAATAATTCACTAACTTGGATATTTATCTGTATTTCCTAAATAAGTCGCATAAAGTAGTGGTTTTGAGTAACATGTAGACAAATTATCAATTCACATTTTTCAAGCCATCTCATTAAAATCATGATTAATGGTAACTTAAAGTAGTACTCATTGGAAATTATCAATAAATGAATGCACGATTACGCTTCTTGAGTAGATACCAGGAAATTATTTTCCTTTCATTACAATAACGAAAGCTGTTTAACATGAGAAAAATTCTCATTCTGCATTTTCAATAAAGACCACTTTGAGAATCAGAAATATGGCATTTGAATTGAATCAAACGTCAGAAGTATTGTCGGCAACTGCGCATCTTAACCTCAAAATGGTAGTTTTTTACTCAAGAAATTTTTCAACACAGAAAGTTTAAGAGCAACTACTCTAATAGTGCTATTATCCCAAGGTGAAATTGAACAACTCCCCATGATCTGTTTGATGGCAAAAATTAAATAATATCCATGGAATATCAATTTCATTTCAAATTGTTCTATATACACTCGAAGTCGTTTATTTTTTACGAGTTTTAGATACGTCGTTTGACGCTAATTGCTAATTTTACTCTTCCAATGGTTTCTTGACTTAAAAGTATAAGTAAACCTACACGAATCTTGTATTTATTTTCAGTGACATTGGAACTACTGAAAATTTAATAACTATAAATGCAAAAGATACCATATGATTAAAGTGTTGTTTTTAGTTTAATTGTACTGAAAATAACAGTATTCATTATAAAACACGTGTTGTATGTGCGCATCATTAGAATAAAGTGATTTTCGTCCGAACGCCGCGTAAATTTAATACAAATATAATGACTTGATAGTAAGATAACGCTTTCTCCTTGATAAACTAGTGATCTTTGATTCCTTTTACTCTACAAAAGTATCAAAATATACACCTTCAAGCCCAATTAAACAGATAAATCACAAACTTCTTCACATTAACGTTTATGAAAGTTATTTAATATGTCCCAATATTCACAACACCCAGGGTTTCAAGAGTTTCAAACCTAGACATAACGCTTTGGATGTCCTTAGTGTACTTACCCATGTGGGCCGATGCTACAATTTGGGAAAATACGCAAAATATGTAAATTTTATGTCCAAATTTCCAGGCTGATATTAAACGGACTATCAACTGGAGCTGTTTATTCGATTTTTTTTGTCGAGAATCACATTATCGTACATTCAGTATGTGAATTTTCCATTATACGATACGTACTAAAGTTTACCAGAAAAATGCTTATAACTTTAACAAGAAAATTCTGGCCAGCAGTCTTCCAACAAAACCCGTAAAATCCATCTTTTAAGGTTCATTCAAATTAACGGTATATTTATAGCGTGATGTAATATATTTTACATTGGAGTGATTAAAATATTGATTAATCACATTCTAATACAAAATAAAAATTGTAGAACCTATCATTCCTCTTTTTGTCTTCACTGGACATTATTTTGCCTGTAAGAGACAAGCCCACCTTAGAAAACGGTACAAAAGCATAGTCATTCTAGCGCCCTCCGCAAGGCAAAAGTATGTTCAACATGTGGTGAATACCCCGCCTCAGGCGATCGATCGACTCTTGTTGAGTAGCCAAACGGCTCAATGTGCATTCGTCTCTTTTGACATAGAAACAAAGGACCGTTTTTTTAGTTTTTGCAAACAGACCAATCACTTTGTAATTAAATTTGCAAAGGAAAACAAAGGATACGTGAATGGAAAGCGTGCTCAATATGAAGAACGTTTCAATGTCCACAATGTCCACAAATGCATTTTTCCTAAAATGTTGTCAATTTTAGATTGCAGTTCATAATGCTCGAAACGAACTTCAATCGCCGATATCTCGAAAATAATGTGACTTTTTTGGGTCGATTGGCCTGTTTGGAAGATTCCGTGACGATAATGCATATAAACATATGCCGATCGAATATTTAGGGTTTTTTTTTTTTTTTTTTAAAATTCGGAATAACAAATCTTTGGTACAAACTATACATACTAACTACCTTTGGTAGTTTGTATAGACCCTCTAGGTCACCTGCCGAGTAGTAGTATCTCAAATTCTGTGTCACGTTTTTCAATAGGGGCCGTTTAGTTACACAGATGGGTCAACAATTTTTAAAATGTCCCAATCATTTTGAAAAGTAATGCCATGTTGCCCGTCTAGCGTCTAGTCATAATGATTCAAAAATGTATAGTATTACCACTTACAACGACCATTGGTTTTGTAGTTAAATTTAGGGGAATGACTAAAATGGTAAAATTGGCCTGAGGAAATATCTGCAATAAGTATAGTTTTGGTTATGTTAAATGTTTACTTACCCATATATTAAGGAAAATCATGTCAATGTCAATTGATTATATGTTGCCCATGACTGATTTTGTCACGTCATGATAACTATGCATCGCAGATGCTACAAACTATTCTATTTTTGAACACATTAAGTGAATACATTTGTTCTTTTTACCAATGTTGAGCACCTTCACTTCTGATTTTGACCCCTGTACAAATGTAAATGACCTTTTTCATTTTAGCCTTTCCACACTATAACAACTCCAATATCAATGGTCATAGATGGTACAAACTATACATTTTTGGAATCCTTATGACTAGACGATATATGACATAAGGTATTTTTTTTTTAAATTGACCCCTGTGTAACCTTAAATTTGTCCATCAGGGGAGGGCCGCCAGAAATCCAATTTTAGACGTTTCCATTGGTTTAACAACACGTAAAATTGAAATCTTGACGAAAATTCTGAATTTTTTTATATGTTGTCAATACATATTTTTCTTATTCCAAAACCGTTGGGATTGAAGAATCAACTTCACACTACTGAAGGGTTATTTCTGATTCTTTTGTATTAATAACGAACGAGGATGAGGTTCTTATGTGGGTCATATGACCGTCCCCCCACACTCAATAGCACCCAATGGTTTGTGGTTTGCAACTCCCGTATTGGTTGTATTTCTTTCTTTTGACATTTTGGTGAGTGCTATAATGAATGAGCTTGACCGCCACCGCCTGGTCCCTATTGACAAAGTGACACCACCAACATTTGAAGTACCTACCTATCGCATTGATTGAGGTCATACTAACTACCTAAGGTGTTAAACCTTTTCTGTAGTCATGTAGTGGGGATAAACGATAATGCTTGACTAGTCCTGCTCCCGCTCTAGTAATGACACGTGAATTTTCCAAATTATAGACCCAGTCAAATACCAAAATGTTAAAATAATAATATACATTTTAATAACATTATACCATAAAACAATTTAAATTCATGATGTCATTCCATAGGAGACAATGGTAAATATTTTATTTTTACTAAAGCAACCCGGTAAACCAAACCATGCTTTGCTAGAACACTAGCCACTTCATTGAAGCATTATACCAAAAGTATTCATTTTTAAAAAATTTTCTTCCAACTTAGAGTCCTGTGTTTCTGGAGGGGAAATGCCTCTGAAATCAAACTGCATAAATTATTGAGTTAGGCCACATGTAAAATGGTCACTTTGATATCAACAAGAACGTAAATATAGTCAATTGTTTGAATCTTTCTGTTGGCTTTACCGCTTTCTTTCATTTAAATAATATTCCATTAATATTATCATTTTCACTCACCTTATATTATTCTTGGTACATATAGACAAAACATCGTGTTAACTCAAAATCACTGTCCTTTTTAGCATATTACATCATATGTCGTTTCATGTTATGTCTCATTTGTTCAATCAATTCACATCTGTTAAGGAAAATGCACAAGAAGTGTTGACTCGTGCTTCCGAATCCCCGGGCATAGCGAGGGGATTTTAAAAGCCAGATTGTACAGGTATTAACGCATACCGCCGCCCACCACAATGTCCCTCACCCGTCACATGTTAAATCGTCTATATAGGATGGCAAAGGATGAATACGGCCGTTTTTACCATAATCAAGCCTGGCATAGCTGGCCGTGTACGTGTATGGCACTGCTATACAGAATTTTTCAAGTATGAAAAGTGAGAACTGAGAAAGATGCTGTTGCTCGATTATCGTTGTCGTTTGTCCAGCCAACTAGTATTAGTTATCATTTATTAGCTTGCACCATAGAGTAGAATTCGGAAGTTTCGCATGCCAGCAAGTTATCCGGGGTATCACATTCGATGACCTCACCATCTCTCAGAACCCAGATTGTGTCACACTCACGAATTGTAGATACTCGGTGCTAAAATTAAGACAAAATCAAGACGAAATTTCAATATGAATAATGCCTTCATTGTTTTTGTTGGTTTTGTATCTTTTGGTTTTATTATGAAAATCGAAGCATTATGAAATTTCCCCCAGGAAGATCTTGAACCATTATAAGCTTATCTGTAGGATGTTAGAGAAAACTGTACCTCATTTTAATCTTTTGACCTAATTAATATGTTCGTATATGTTTTTACATAAAAAAATATATAAAATAAATTATTGATACCTGTATAAACCTTTCCCCTTTCATACACTAAGAAGTGTTTTCCCAAAGAGGATTTTAGCAGATTTGGATGTTGTTTTATAACTCCTCCTGCTCACCTCGTACAGAAATCAGTTTATTTCCATTTTGGTGCAAAATTATTATTTTACTTTCAACTACTACTACATTAATCATCCAATAATCTGCCTGTCTCATAAAAAATATACTACATAAGTCTACAATAGAGCCAGAACTGGCTATGTACAAAAATGGAATTTTGAAATAGACAAGTTTAAAGTTTGATTACTGCTATAAAAATATGAAAATTAAGTATAAGAAATATTTCAAAATCTGGAATAAGTAGTAATCTTCCAGGGCCACGTTACGTTTATTTTTTCAAAGTTGATATATAGGCCTCACACTCGTTGATCCCATGGATGGTCGAAAAATGCAAAAAATGGACATAGCCAGTTCTGGCTCTAAGGGGACGACTTAATCTAAATGGGCGACCTTTAAAGGCACTATCAGTGATTTGCTTAATCAGATTTTTGCATGTTTATAACAAGTATAGGTCCCCTAACATACCTTGCAAGTTATAAGACCAAAAGCAGCCTAATCAGGGCAAAATCGGAAATTTTAGTTGTTACTCTCCGTACGGACACTTACTACAACACGTAATTGTGTGGCGGTTCATTTCTTTGAATACTGATGTTTTCTTCCTTTTCTAGCAATTTTTCAGTTGGAAAAAATAACTTATAATAATTCTATAGACTTCTCCTTCACTTTTAAGCTGTTCCTGCAATCGTTTTACTAAACAATCGCTTATCTTTATAGTGAGGTGGGTAAGTAACAATTCATTAAAATTATGAGAAAAGGTTATTTTTTTTTCAACATAAAATAGATATGTTTGTGCAGACGGTTATTTCTTTTGGTATAATGACACATTTAATGCTTTTACCGTAGTTAAAAAAATATCCCCATCTACCGCACTACTTTAAAAATCAACGTTTGTTTACTTAAACGTTAAACAGTTGTTGGAAACACCTTTTTTTGCAAAATGGGCTTTACAATGATTAGGAAAAACAAGTCGCACAAAAAGAATCCTTTTGTTTATACTTTGCTGATTAAACTCACCGCAATTGTCAACACTGTCTTATCCTTGAAAGCAGACGTAACCACCTCTTGCAACAATTTATCCTATATCAAAGCAAAAATGATTATTTAAGGCCCTTAAATATAATTTGTTCTCCTTCCCTCATCATTTCTGCCTCATGTAATGTTTTAATTAACTTTCAGACATGATCATTCCTATTAATGTGTTTTGTTCTTGTGTAATATGATTTTTTTTATGGACATGGTAAAGTTGAAGATGAACGTTGAAGACGAAGTTGAAGTTCTCATTAGAAGTGTTTTGGACCAAAGAGTTACTAATAAAGAAATGGATGCTCGGTCAACATACGCGAGACCCTCAAAGGGTAAGACATGTCACAATCGATGGACATTATGTGTTATAATTTTTCTAAGTATCGACATATGATTTCATACATTTTCACATTTTCAGATTCCACCACAAGGTACTTTTAGTATTTGATACTTAGAGCCTTCTTTTAGGTTTCAATTCAGATTTAGATGACACAATTTGTAGGTTTCAATTCAGATTTAGATGGCACCAGATTTTCAGATGGCACCACAAGGTACTTTTAGTATTTCATACTTACAACCTTCTTATAGGTTTCAATTCATATTAGTTTAAAATGCCAACAATTAAAGAAAAGTCCCTTTGGAAATATGCCTCGGGATTATTTTTTTTTGTTTTGGACCTTAAAGGAAATCTTGCGTTAGTTAGAAAATGGCGAAATGTTTAAATTTTAAAGATATTACAACATTATTTAGAATTGACTTTGAAAACAATACCGTGTCATAATCTATGGATGCGGTAGCTTCGTCCATGATAAGTATGCGCGAGTTTCGGAGGAAAGCTCGAGCCAAACAGAACAGTTGACGTTGACCAACGCTGAAATTTTCTCCACCTTCTGTGACCAATGTATCTAGGAAATAGGAGAGTAGTTATCTGTGCATTTCTGCTAATAAATTGAAGAGCAATGCCAACCACTAAATGGTACTGTGGGTTATTTTTTAAGTATTCATTAGTATTAGTTGTTCCGTTAACTAATAGCCATTAGGTCAGCACTGCTGATCATACTTCTATGAAAGACAAATCTTGGGTTTGTATATTTAGATATGGATCAACTTACCAAGGCCTAGAGAAGACTCTGAAACTACAGTCTTCAGTTGTGCGATCTCAAGAGCGCACCAAAGATCCTCGTCAGACTTAGTACCATCTGGGTCCAAATTACTCCTTGATTAAGGAAGAACATAGGAAAAGCAGTCCTTAAACGTTTTTACAGCAGGGTTATCGACAAGTGTGTGCCGTGTACTTGGGAGTGGATGCGGTAATGCGTTCACATCCGTTGACACCACAAAAAGGGAGGTAGCGTTTGTTAGATCTACACTGTAAAAAATTATAGTGCAATTTACAGGAAAAATCCTGTAAAAATTACAGTATTTGGCTGTGATTTGGAAATACAGGAAAGTACTGTAAATTTTATGTCCAATATTTCAGGCCTATAATGACAAAATTTAAAAATTAAGCCTTTATTCGAATTTTAATGAGTAACAACATTATTATACAAACAAAAACAACCGATGAAATCTTCATTGTACGATTAGTACTAAAATTTACAGGGAAAAATACAATTTTTTTTTAATTTTTACAAATAAAATTTTACAGAAAAATCCCTGCAGCAATTCTGCCAACAAAATTCCGTAAAAATACAGCTTTTACAGGTTTCATTCAAATTTACTGTATATTTTACAGTTTGATGTAATACATTTTATGATTCATTCAACTCCTCCAGAAACTAATACATGTATTAAGTTACTGTATTTTTCACAATAATTTTATGAGCGATGAGGACGTAGAAACGTTAAGAGGGCATCGATGGTAAATTGTGACTAGATTTTGTGGTGTTAAATAGCGTTACATTTATTCAGCAGTCAATCAATAGCCTGGTTTTCCTTTTGGACACTGATTTCCTTCGCTGAACACCGTTCATTTTAATGTGAATCCATGGACAAAATCGACTACTTGATTCAAACGACTGTAGCTCGGTCTATACCTAATCGATGTGAATGATATTTGCAGCAAATTAAAGACAATGAACTAAGCTTTTACATGATGTCGCATATGTTAGATATATGTTACTCAAAAATTCAAAATGGCGGACACAATCAGGGTTAAGTTTTTTTTACTCACCCTGTATGTGGCTTATGACAGATAATGCAATTGTGCAGTGCTTTCGTAGATAGAATAGCGTTGATTAATAAAACAATATGGGTGAAGGTGAAAATTCAACGCATAAGTTTAATAAGAAGAGGAAGGGACAACGAAATAATAAAACGAAAAAAAAAATAAAAATTGTACTGAATGATAGCTAACTTTACACTGAATGTTACCACCTTGCACTGTCCAATCATATTTCACATAAATTACATCATCTGCATTGTAACATCTTACATAAATAACATAACATAAATAAGAAACCCCCAAATTTTGCATCTGTTTTTGATCTTATAGCATAACAAGTTGACTCATTTTCTAAATTTAAACTTTTTGGGAATCCCGTTCATTTCTTGCATAATCCTCTGCCTAAATGTAAATAACAGGTGCATGATCAACTTTGCACAAAAACATAAACACTAGAGGAATTCCACTCTCTCTCTCTCTCTCTCTTTCATAGAAAAGAAAGTACTTTTCCCGTGAGAAATCTTTTCCCAAGTAAAATTGTGAGAAATAAAATAATATTTTAATCATAAAATGGAGGCTAATATAACAACTCTAAGACATGCTACTACATTCATAATATTTGATGAGAAAAAGTTTTTACCTGATTGAACCTGTGAATAATATGGGATCTTGAGGTATAATTGACAATCTCTGCCGTAGTGTTGTCAGGGGCAAGTTTGCAATATTCTCCCCATCAATAACAATTTTACCTGGAGAAAAAAATAGTTTACTGATATGTTAAAACATCAGGTGTAACATTAATACACTGCAGATATAATATTTTACTAACTTACACCTTTAACACCAAGAAACAAATTAAAGGGACATTTCGCGATCCACAGCCTCGTCCCCTAGGCTTACCTTAAAAAATTGTTTTATATTATCTGAGGTCTAAGTATAATATGTGTGCCTAATTCGATCGTGCAAATTCGATCTACTCTGGAAGAAATTCATAATTTTGTATTTTCTGTCCGTAAACGGATAGAAATTACAACACAGTGGCCTATGGGGCACAATGATACAGATATTTGATAATAACATCAAAACACACAGTTAGAATCAACTGAAACTTTGGAAATAACATTTATCGTGCATATCTACACGTAGTGGATCATAAACAAAACGCGAGGTGCTAGGATCACGAAATACACCTTTAATACATTAAGTGTCTGATTTTCTGTACCTTCTGTGCCATTAACCGCTCGGCAAATTCCATGTAAAAATGTGCAGTGCATTCAAAGAGCAATTCCTTACAAATGGACGCAGCTGACCTCTCATCAAACGTCATTTTCTCCACTATAAAGCGACTGGTTATTTTAAAACTAGATTTTTGGGGAAGATTACTAGGATCATACCTCTTCAACAAAATTGAAAAAGTCTTATGATGAAGGCTTATTTTTTTTTTAGTATCAACGATTTGCATGTTTTCAACACGCCCAAACCTACTTTGAATTTTATTAGAAGTTAGAGTTGCACAGTTTCCCCCAAAGCCTCAGAAATTATACAAATTTGTTTCCACTAAAATGGTTTGTTACTAGTCCAAACATTGTGATTAATTTCAAATTTCATTTAAAGACACAACTTATCAACATTTTATGACTCCTCATTTAGGGAAAGGTCACATTTCAGACGCCAACACTGTTTTCGATCTGACGTCCTCTGGATCACTTACTTTATTTAGTGTGGTTTCTGAAGGTTTTTGAAATTTTACTCACGACAAATTTCAGTGTAACTGACGGGAAAGTTTTAAGCAACTTTTGTTTTTGAAAAGCCTGCAGAAAAAAAATTCTTGTCATAGTCCAAAAAGTTACACTCTAAATTAAAGAAACATGTCATGTTTCAAATAAAAACACAAATTGCAAAATCAAATATTTTTAATGGCTGCATGGTTGAACTTTGAAATGAGCGTGACTGGAGGGATAAAAGCACAAACACTTTCCAGAAAGAAAGAAGAAAAGAAAGAAAGAAAAAGAAGGAAATGCTGATATATTCTAACTAGGATTAATTGTAGTCTGTTTGATATTAATCCTTGGTACATGAACAAATATACAATAAACATTATTTAATTGTATACATAAAAAGCGAGAATTCCACACCACCTGGGACCTGACGTGACTGGCGGGACATTTTGGAACATTTTCTACAGTGTTCATTAGAGCAATGCTGAGTTTTTAAAATATACTTTGATATTTATTTTGATACGAAAGTTACAAATAATATAAGAACAGTATAAAATATGGCCTTAGATCTTCTGAGGCCCCCTCAAGCAAAGGGAGTCAACCTCAACAAGCACTACAACCAGTAGGCATGAAAAGTGATAAAATTCAAAGTTTCACAAAAAAAAAAAAAAAAAAAATTTTTTTTAGTATCAACGATTTGCATGTTTTCAACACGCCCAAACCTACTTTGAATTTTATTAGAAGTTAGAGTTGCACAGTTTCCCCCAAAGCCTCAGAAATTATACAAATTTGTTTCCACTAAAATGGTTTGTTACTAGTCCAAACATTGTGATTAATTTCAAATTTCATTTAAAGACACAACTTATCAACATTTTATGACTCCTCATTTAGGGAAAGGTCACATTTCAGACGCCAACACTGTTTTCGATCTGACGTCCTCTGGATCACTTACTTTATTTAGTGTGGTTTCTGAAGGTTTTTGAAATTTTACTCATGACAAATTTCAGTGTAACTGACGGGAAAGTTTTAAGCAACTTTTGTTTTTGAAAAGCCTGCAGAAAAAATTCTTGTCATAGTCCAAAAAGTCATAGTCCAAAGAGGGCACATGTGGTCCAGTGGATCAGCGTTCGGCCCGCACGCCAAAGTTTGTGGGTTCGAACCCCGTTGGGGTCAATGTGTTGCGTCCTTGAGTAAGGCGCTTTACCTCGATGACTCCTCTCTACCCAGGTGTATAAATCGGTACCGGCATTATTCAATGCTGGGAAGGTAACAGACTCGCTGTAGATGAGGTGTGGCGATCCCACTACAGCAACAGTATATGGTGGAGTCTGGCCCAATCGCTTCGAAAGAGAGATGGGCACTCCGTTCCTGTGTACACAGGTCCGTCCCCTTTACCTTTAGTCCAAAAAGTTACACTCTAAATTAAAGAAACATGTCATGTTTCAAATAAAAACACAAATTGCAAAATCAAATATTTTTAATGGCTGCATGGTTGAACTTTGAAATGAGCGTGACTGGAGGGATAAAAGCACAAACACTTTCCAGAAAGAAAGAAGAAAAGAAAAAGAAGGAAAAGCTATCTATTCTCAACTAGGATTAATTGTAGTCTGTTTGATATTATTCCTTGGTACATGAACAAATATACAATAAACATTATTTAATTGTATACATAAAAAGCGAGAATTCCACACCTGGGACCTGACGTGACTGGCGGGACATTTTGGAACATTTTCTACAGTGTTCATTAGAGCAATGCCGAGTTTTTAAAATATACTTTGATATTTATTTTGATACGAAAGTTACAAATAATATAAGAACAGTATAAAATATGGCCTTAGATCTTCTGAGGCCCCCTCAAGCAAAGGGAGTCAACCTCAACAAGCACTACAACCAGTAGGCATGAAACTATGGTTTTACTGCCAGATGGAGAATTGTCAAAATGAGCATTAAATAACAATATATTAGCTAAAATTTTGGGCAGAATATGAATCTGAATTTCTAAGTTCTAACTTGAAGATTTCTCCCATTTGATTGTACACGATAAAATGCCACAAATTGAAATTACAGCAGTACAGGGAAAATATTTGTACTTTATTGTTGAAATGTTCATCAAATGGTTAAACAAAGTTAATATCGACTGGAATATTCATTCCTTTGTTCAATCAGGGAAAAATAACTTCTTTTAAGGGCAAATAGTGACTGACGGGATAAATTTTGGAGATGGAATATTTTCTTTACTGAAGATCAGCGAACAATTGTTATTTAGTTCTATGAGGTCAGCTGGATATAAGATAGCTTGATGTTCATGTTTTTTTGTGTGACTTATGGAGACATTTTAACACTCACATCCAAAGACTATAGTATAATATAATATAGTATAGTATACATTCATAACATTACTGCTGGGTTTTAAATATATTTTTTGGATTGTAATAAAGGTAACAAAAGCTGCTATTAAACCACAGATAAATATCTTTGGTGTATGTGCACTATAGTACATGAGGAAATGTTATGGATGTTTTGGTTTAGTTTTTTTCATTATTTTGACACCAATGTTTTTCCAATACAGACTTTCATGGAGAATCTGAAAATCGTGGGTGTCATTTTTAAATGTATTCTTGGTGGTTTTATAAGGGTTTATAAGGGGGAAATATTTGCATAGGGGTAAACAATAAAAGTGTTTAAATTGTTTTAAAATTTATACCAGTCTGTTCGGCTGCTCATAAGGTTTCTAAAAAGGTATAGTTTGCCATATTTACGACCTATTGTTTTAGTACAATAGGCTCAAGAAAGTTCAAGGTCATTATTTATAGAATGGTCCGATTTTGCTGAAACTGGTTTTAAATCGTTCATTGGGTCATACTAAATAAGAAAATGTATATAGATTCTGTGTTTCACCTTTCAAAGTGAGACTTTTACAGATATGACTAGTGATTTCCCATAGACCCTGTGAACCACAGCCATATTTGCCCTCTTAATTATTATCAAAACGTCATTGACAACACGACTTTTATATTTTCGGCTTCTGTACAGTAAGACGAACAACTTGGCACCGTTTTTAGAACAAACCGATGATTCTGAAATTTTACCCCCAGTGTGACCTTGAACCCGTTTTACCTTGTAACTCTTGTACTATAACACTCAGGTAGGGCAAACTATACCTTTCTGTAATCCTTGAAAGGTACTGAACATGATGGTATACTTTAAAACACATTTTGCCCCTTTTATTTTTGCCCCCTGTATAAACCAGTGTAAACCTTGCCCCCCTAGAATTCATCCAAGAACACGTTTTAAAAAATGACACCCATGATTTTTGGAATCCTCATACAATTTTGATTTAGAAAAACCTTGGTTGCAAGATTGTATATGAAATTTTCACAAAAATACAGTTCCACATGTACTACTACACATGGGGTGGAGAATTTCCTACAAATTTCGGGTTACCTAAGCCGGTGTCATATATTACCGCGTCCGTGTGACTGAGTGTCTCACTGCCCACTTAGCCATAGTGTTCTCCATTGAGTGCTGTACACATCATTTGTTTCAGCACTGTACCCAAATGGCCTCGTCTACAAGGTCACGGTTTATTATTCCGTACATATTGATATGGTAGCTAGACACTCTCTCATGGGGACACTCAATTTCTTTACAAACTTCATATTGTCTTTAAAATGAATCAAATTATAAAAGACAAGTTTATCTACTTTGCTGGAAGCAATAATTTTGGAAGTATCAGATAAAATTGTAAAAATCACGAAAACACAAGATTTTTATCGAATCAGTAGCATGTAATCTTTATTATTCTGTCTTGTTTCGCGAACATGTTCTTCTACATTCAGCTAAGGATTATAAGTCTCCTTCTCGTTCTACTGATCCAGATCACATAGATTTAGCCTCATCCCCTCATACTCTCGTGTGTCCCTCACCATCCTTCTATTCTACATATAATGTAATGGTTACACTTACCTTTATAGGTCTGAATAATTCGTAACAAAGCAAGGGTAAGAGAAGATTTCCCACTTCCAGTTCGTCCGCATATACCAACCTATTTACACAACATAAAAACAAAGGTTTTGGCTGGTATTCGCAAACGAAGTCTAATTTACAGGGTGGCCCAATAAAAACTTTACCCAAAATGAAAGTGATATTTTTCCACTTTCTGTATTTTGATATCTGTGGATTTTATCATAAAGAATGGGTAATAGTGCATCTTACCTGAATTTTTTGTTCATTTTGGTTGAGTGGTTCTCAAGATATGTTCCACTGAACAATGAGTCAGCAAAACAGACTTGTCAACGGAGCATCATTTTTTAGGCATGGTTGAACACAATTGCAACATCAAAAGTAATTTATCTTAACGGTCTTACCGTTAGTTTCTATCTTCCACATGTCTTCCTTGATTTGCGATGCACTTGGTAGCCCTGGAGTGCATGTGTTGAACAGCTCTTTGTGTTACACGCGTTCTCCTAATTGCGGTAAATGCATCGTTTATCCGTCGTCGTAGTTCTGGTAATGTGTTTGGGGGACCCTCATTATAAACTCTATAAACTTTTACATCACCCCATACCCAAAAATCTAGCGGAGTTAGATCCGGTGACCGGGGGGGGGGCATTCCACCACATGCCCTAATCCAATGATCAGATTTAGAAAGAGTTCCTGAAGGCGGTTTCTAAGCATTACAGACCTGTGTGCTGGTGCACCGTCTTGAAGAAACCAGGTACGACGAATTGATCCATTTCTTTACTGCTGAAAAATGCGCCGCAACTCTGGTTCCAAATGTTGATTAATGATATTGAGATAACCGGCACCATTCAAATTTCCATCAATAAAATGGGCCCAATTAGGTTATTGTTACCTGTAACAGCTGCTAAAACTGCAACTTTCCTGCGATCATTAGGTCTGTCGTAAACAATATAAACTCAAAATCATTGGGATGGTTCCCTTTTGGCGCATACGCTCTCACATTTTGAGAGTTCACTGAGCCAGTCATTGGAAAATTGGCCTTATCAACAACAACAACAAATTCTCTTAAGAAGCGCTGTGGTCTCTTGATTAGCCAATTGCAAAACGCCAGCCTACGTTGAGCATTACCTGCATCCAAATATGGCGTGTCACAATTTTATATGGATGCCAATTGATGTCACCACTAACGATGCGCTGAAATGACGATCTGGAGACATTTGCGATACGGTTTCTCCTTATGCTTGCGCGTGGGCTGTTGCGAAGCTCCTGCCTTACAGCTTGAATGTTCTGACGCTCCTTGGCCGTCCGCTATGTCCTTTGTTGGCATTTTCCAAAGTTCCCTTTGCTTCAATCAGTTTTCTCATGTTACAGATAGCAGGCTTGGTTGGTACTGTAACAGTCTCATTGGTATGCCCACTCTTGGCTATGCCAATCTAGTATAAGTGCAGGCATCATCATTATTAACGGCATGTGGCCCATCACAAGTAGGTCACTGGTAGTTGAACTTGGGCTGCCCTGGATATGGGTGGAACAGACACTTGTCACTTATTCTGTTCTTCCCATATCTTCTGCACAATGAACAGAGGCAGCCCTAAGCCGATTGGTTGGTGGCCTGCTTGAGATGGTCCAATCCCATGCCATATATTTATCATGTGATAGAGTCGAGGATCTATCTAGATGGACAAAGGATGCCTCATGACTCAAAAATAAAGGTTGTTGTTGTTATTGATGTTGCTGAATGTAAACTGGCTTAGTTCTGTCTTCTTGTTTGAGTACTGTCTTCTTTACCCATGCGTATGTAATAGACAACGCGTCTTTTACAGTACTCTCACTCAGGGAACCTGTTTGGCCATTGCTGTTGCACAGCTTTATACATAGCTACCAGTTTGGTAATAAATCTTAACCGCGAAGACTCGTTGTGGGGTAAATTTGAGGAGCCTTTACTATGAGAATGTTTAAAGTTCTTGTTCAAGAAAGATATCTGGCTTTAAGCACAACTGCACGCTACAGTATGATTTTAGATTTGAAAAGCCCGCCCTAACACAAGACAGAAAACTGGTATTTAGCACAACTGCATGGTATGATTTCAGATTTGAAAAGCCCGGTTGCCAAAGCAATCGATGTGTACTTATCATTCCATCATGAAATACCATTGGACAAGTCTGTTTTGCTGACTCATTGTTCGTTGGTCCCTATCTTGAAACCACTCAACCAAAATGAATATTTTTTTCAGGCAAGATGCTATATTATCCATTCTTTATGATAAAATAAAATCCACAGATATCAAATTACAGAAAGTGGAAAAATATCACTTTCATTTTGGGTAACGATTTTATTGGGTCACCCTGTAGTTATTCCTTCATGTGGACCCTTTTTGTGCTGTGTAACGTGTGAGAAAATTCATCATGATGAATGGGCCGTTCTGTTCTGTTATAATTCAACTTTCATAGCATGCTGATAGTAAAAAAAGTCCAATCATGTAGGACTATAAACCCGTTGTCATGAAATAGTGTCCGTGTGACTGAATGTCCTACCACTCATCCAGCCATTGTGTTCTCCATTGAGTGCTGTACTTATCGTTCGTTTCAGCACTGCACCCCAAATGGCCTCGACTAATAGGTGTACATAAACATACAGTTAGCAAGATGCAAATGTAAGACGTGAGTGAAACGGTAAGAAAAAATGCAAGACGTGAGAAAATGGAAATGTTAGCCTAATTGTCGGAGATGTTTGCTCTGTTCTATGCCTGAAATTAAGCCACTTCAGCCTAGAACAAATGAACGCAAATAATAAATGGATAAATAAGTACCTTTTCTCCAGGTTTTACGTGTAGAGTGACATCTTGTATTACTGGCGGTAGACTTTCAGCATATCGGACTGATATGTGTTCAAATTTAATTTCACCCTGATGTGGCCAGTCTGACGGAGGGTCTGAACCTGGAAAATAACAAAATCCCAGTCGCCCTAATTAAGTTTAAGAGTAAAGTCGCAAGCTAATGCCATTCATTGTGGCAAACTTGAATGAACGAAAAGTGACGGGTCAGGAACTGCTGTTATTTGAAAAATCGAAGACCGTGTAGGATTTTTTGTCTAAAATGGTTCCTTTTTTATCACCTAAAACCTAAACAGAAAAACGTCTATACGGTTACGTATTTTTGTTAAACCCCGATATGAAATTTCCACAGATGCCTACTAAAGCTAAGTCTGTTGAAGAGACTCCGGTTAGATCAATGCCAGTCATAACAATAGCTCAGCGGGGACGTTGCCGGTTCCTGTCATTCTTAGTGCAATTTTGACACAAAATTCGAGTTTTTGTAAAATTGTTACTTTTAATGCAAGATAAAATACTATATAGGTATATCATGTAATCGGTTTTCGGGTTCACCTGAGGATTGTAGCGAGATCATTGTCATATCTCATCAACCCCGCGGCTTTCATGGAGAGATCCAGTAATGTAATTTATCCCCCTGGTCCCACTGAGATTTGAACCTTGGACTTTTTTGGACAAAAGGCAAAGAATTCGAATCAGTTCGCGACCAATATGATAATTTGATGTTTACAAAATAAATTTAATATGTTTAATCATTTATATTTTAATACGACCAATGGCAACTTGCAAACGGGTCGTTGACTAAAACACAAATTCAAAAGCATTCGCAAATTCCAATTCGATTTTTAAAACTGCATGTTATCATACCAGTATAATCCTCCGTCGGAACCGTAGCATAGTATTGAACACGCTCAACAGGGTTCATTTGCATTTCAATGTCTGCAGAAAATCGCACCACATTAAACAATTGTGTTGACACCTGCAAAAAGATAATAATAGTCTTGCAATTGGACTGAAATGTAGTAAACATTTCATATAAAAGTCCCACGGATGCAAATCAGGTATTACAATTGATTACATCATGCGCTGTATGATGTTGTGCAGTAGCGCTTGACGTAATAAAATGGCAATACCTCATTTGCATCCTTGGAACTTCAACATTAAACGTCTATCAAAATGTATTCATCATTGAAAAATGGCAGAAACAACTTTGGGTATATTCTTGGTGTAATTGCTGGAAAAAAATTAATTAAGTCTAGACGGAATAAAGCTAGTATAAACCCTTCTTCCAACTCCAAGTTGACTTAGGTACCATTAATAGCCTTTTTTATTTTATTTTTTTTTGGTGTGTGTGTGTTGCAAAACAAGATTTCAAAAATAGGTAGTTTCCCATGATGTAATTCATATAAGTTGATGCAATGCATATGATCCCATTTGCATGTGATCCAATTGTACAGTATTAGGCTATGTTTATTCATGATGATGCTGTATTAGTTATTATTAGAGATTAGGGAAGACCAAACAACAAAAACTATAAGACTTCTTTTCTGTGAGGAAAACGGTCTGTTAGTCGTGGTTCTCCAGTATGGTAAATCAGTGCAGTACATAGCGCCAGGATCAACTGATATTATAGATACCGTGTGAGCAGCATGTTTAAGTTATTTATCCGTTGTCATCTTTCAAGCTAAAAGAGCTTCAGTTTTGGAATCACATAGAATTCCAGTTTATGGTCCTAAGAGTGGACATTTGCGACACTTGGTTATTGTACTGCGGAATATTAGTTTCGTCGAGGGACAACTCCGCCGTCTTGAACTGCTGGACAAAATAATATTCAGGACTGCTGCGAAAAAGGAACTTAATATGTGAAGAAGATTCCCATGGATTATATACCGTGGGTTTATATGACTTTGCATGTTGTCATTTTAGAGTCTTCGCTGTGAGGCCATATCGTCGTTGGACTGCACGGCTTCTTTTAATTCTGGACGTTAGTCGGCACGTCAAAGTGAACACTTATGTAAGAGTGTAAGATAATTAAGGACATTGAATGAATCGTCATTGCCATTTTAATTGTGTTTGGATATAGCAAATTCTTGAAGCAATCAATATGATAATAGAAAACCATAATAAAACAGCGTTATTAAGTAAACTTCAGATCACTTGTGCACAAGGATCGTTTGTTTGTGTTTAAAGGGTATTTCTGACCTTGGCGTCCACGGGGCATCGCAACAATGGTTACAAATTACGATATTTTGTTGTTTAATCCAAACCTACCAATAGTACATAACTGATGGCTAAACCAACCGAACTGGGATCGAGATTTCCAAATACAGTTGCTTGAGTTAGAGTTTGCCACGGATAAAGTCACCCATTAGTACACTACTACAAGACCACCACATAAACTCTGTGAATAAAAAAGAAAATGAAAAGGCCGGTGTCATTAAATACAATGTCCGTGGGACTGAGTATCATACCCCCAGCAAGCCAATGTATTTGAGTATGATAGGGCCTACAAGAATATATTGCACGAGCTAGAAAAATATTGTACGAGTCGAAGACGAGTACAATATTCTTCTAGCGAGTGCAATATATATATAATACCCTTCTGCAAAAAAAAATCATTCAATTTTATTATTGTTATTTAAATATCAGGCTTACTCAAACCAAACCTTGCGTTGACAGTGTTGTAATTGCACTGGATCGGTTGTAGACCACCTATCGAGAACGTTTCGAAGGTTTATTGGACAAACAAGTACAAAAGAAAACCGCAAACCTTGCTTTGAACTTGCCTGTTATCGTAATCGTCCCTATAGAAAACCGTGCTTTGATTTTCTGTCGTGTACTAAATCATCTATTTGCATAAAGACGCGTAGACGGCTTATTCACTTGAGGTGTGATCTAATACATTGGTAAGCATTCAAAATATGCTAAAAACTCCGCGTTCGAAAAAAAATGGGGGCGCTTCTTCTGGAAATTTCCTCATGTCTCATTAACACAAAATGTTTGTAAACACATTAGGATGTTAACTTATCTATTTGTTGACCATTAATAATTGTAACAGTAACAATGTCGCATCTCGGCTTAATCGACATTTTTGGAAGATCTTATCAATACGCTCCTGCACTTTTTCTCTTGGTAATGTTATATATTTGCCTCCTCCTTTGCCCTCAAACCAATTCAAAATGTCAAAAATGACGTTATCAGTCTGGGCAATTTCCAAATATGGGCAAGATATTTATTCACAGCAAAATCTAGATTCTCATCACCAAATATTTGCACAATATGTTTCTAGACAATGTAGTGTGGAGTTGGTGCTTAAAATATATAGAGAGCATCTATTACAATTATTTTCATAGCAAACTAGTATTTTTTTTATTTTATAATGAAAATACTGTTATCAGAGGTTGCATAAACACTAAATCTACACGAAACTATTTGTGGATGAGAACCTAGATTTTGCAAGATTTTGCAGTGGATAAATCACAGTTGGAAATTCCAACACTTGATCATGGATTTGTGCGTAATTCAATGTTGACTTGGTTGTACATGGTGCTCATTTATCTAGGAATGCATTAAGAAGTCATTTTTTCAATGTTGACAAATATTTATTAGTTTTCAAACATCTACTATAGGTAAAATATGACAATTTTTGTTCACTTACCATTTGCAGCCCTAGCCAGCCATACGCAGCTTGTAAATACAGGAAAGCCGAGTTGTTAGTGTCAAGGCGCTTCAGTAAGGTAGAAAAGAACCTCTTTTGATCTCTGTGACGAAGTATTAAATTTACATTCGACATAACTTAAAGCGGCACTGGCACATTTTCACAAAATATGAAATTTCTTCAATTTGCTCTCAAATGATAGTCTAGGCCATTGGAAGAACAGAGATATATTTTACACATAAAATAACATACCCCAAAACAGATAGGGACATTGATATGGGGATGAAGATATCCAGGTAATTTGTAGGCCAACTTTTAAGTTTTCCATAACTTTAATCAACAAATGTGTATATTACATGAATATTTTTGACTCGTACTCACTGATATTAAAACCACAAAGGTTATAGACCGCTCAAACATTGTACATAGCGTGGAAAACAAGCATACGGCGTGCGTGTTCTTGTGTTAAAATGCCATTTCGTAAATTACAAAATCGTTCCGTTTATCCATAAGGAAGCTGATTTGGTCTTAATCATTTCGGGTGAGGGTTTTTGTATAAAAAAGCTTTACAACCATGCAAAAATATCGATTTTGAAAAATCTTGAGGGCGCACTATTTTTCAAATGTGCCAGTGTCTCTAATTCAAGATGGGAAAGTCATTGAAGAGGTCAACAGCTACATCTACCTTGGGAAGACAGTGATGTGTGATGGTGACTTACTGCCTGAGATCAGAAGGAGAATTGAACTAGGCTGGGGAGCATTTGCAAAAGTGGAAAACATCATGAAAAATAAGAAGACAAGTATTGAGCTAAAGAGAAAGGTGTTCAATGAATACATTCTTCCTGTTATGACATACGGCAGTGAAACATGGGCTTTGAATAACACCACGATGGAGATGCTTGCAGTTGCACAGAGGAAGATGGAGCGAATCATGCTTGGCATCAGACTCCAAGATAAAAGAGAAACTGCTGGATCCGATCACAGACAGGAGTTACTGATATTATCGACTGCATTAGGAGTGCCAAACATAGATGGGCAGGCCATGTTGTTAGACTGCAGGATAATAGGTGGACCAACAGAGTGACAGAGTGGACCCCCAGAGAATGGACCAGAAAGGCAGGACGTCCAAAAACCAGGTGGAGAGACGAAATGACAAAACAACTTGGTCCAACTTGGACAAGAATGGCCAAAGATAGAGATTTGTGGAAGCATTCTAGGGAGGGGTTCCTCCATCGTGAGTGATCAAAGCCCTGGATATGGAATTCAAGATATTTTAAGATGGATACAGATATATAGGTCTATTTTGAATGGTTACTCACAGGTTATGTTATATTATGTAATGTACAAATCAGGGATACTTAACTTAAAGGGATAAGCAACAATTTGCTAATGCGAAACATCATCAAACTTCATATTTGTTGTTACTGGTATTTTTGTTACTGGCATGGATAGGCGAACATAACCTGCAAGTGGTTGGCTTGGAATCCGTATAAGCCAAGGGATAGTAGCTTTTTTTCTGATTCTGTAATTTCTATACGTGCATATCAAAATTCAGACTTGGGATCAAAAAACCTTTCCCAGTGAATATCCCAGATTTTAAGCTTGATATTGTTCACCATGATCAAAACAGTTTGACCTCAAACACAAACATTATTGGTCTTTGCTTTGTTTATTCTGTATTGGTGTAAACTACAATCAACTGTTTAGTGTACATTTTGAGACGCCATCGCTGTTATGTCTATTTGCGGGAGACGGTATGACAAATTTCCTCAAATACTTCATTTTTTTCACTATTTGGTGGTTTGTTTCTACATTCAAGCAGTTATATGGAATTGTACACACTTATCCCTGATTTATAAGTTTAAAAAGTGAATTTCCACATTTTCGACTCTCTGGCATTATCGCTGCTAATCCCTTGAAGGAAGGTGGTGGACATCAGAAGGGTTAAAAAGCAAGTGATAAAAAACAAAACCAGGATATGGGTGTGTAGAACACTTAATTGCATTACCTGTATGCTCTAACTGTCGTGAGTCCGCCCAATGTCTCTGAAAAATGAGCAAACACGGGCGATCTTGTAACGCTGTCCAATCTCTGCAGCTCTCTGTTCATAAAACACACATATTCTGTTATACACATACCAAAATAAACCTCGTCACTTTATTTAGAAGAAATTAGAGTACCATGCTGCTCACCCAAATATACTGTTCTTGGTTCTCATTGGTCCGTTTGTGTCTTCCTACATTTGTGAATGGTTATATTATTTTGTGTTTTTGTCGGTATTACCTCCAATGAAGATTCTACTACGAAAGAAACGTCCCAATTATTATTGCATAAAAATTTTAATTTCTTTCAACTGTCTTTGGCACCCAGTTTGTGTTTTGAAGTTATTTTAACATTGGAATGTGTCACAAAAATATTAATAAGGGCTCCGTGAAACCAACAACCTCGTTTCCACTTCCCCTAACAAGATTTAGATATCATTGAAAAATATGTTAAGTTTGCCACAATCGTTGAAAGAAACATCAAAACCACAGCTTAGTGTTAGCTTGCAACCCATACATATGGAACTGGTGTAACAACTTAGGATATTTAAAATTACTTAATACATTAAGACGACAAAAATTTGATAAACTGAAACGTGAGAATGAACTCATTTTAGGATACAACTCTGACTAAAACACAAACATTAATTTTGAAATCGCACAGCGGGCCTTTAAATAAACCAGGAAATAAAGTTCAGTTTCGCTTTACAAACCTTGAACTGCGAATGAAGTACAGAGCTAAAAGAACGCTTGATAATAATCAAGGTACAACTTCAATCAGAAAAATAGGCGTAATAATGGAGTTGACGAGGAGCGCAAACATGAATCGCGAAAGGAGTGCAGACAGCCACCGAAAGTGACATTCAATTTTGCGGGTATATCAAAGAAAACATTTATCACCAGTTACCTATTTTTAAACCTTTTTTACCATTTTTGTCATTTTTTCCTATAACTCCAAAACCAATGGGCGTAGGTGGTTACAAAAACTATACAGTTTTGGAATCCTTATGACTAGACGGGCAATATGCATACATTTCAAAGATTGGAGAATTTAAACTTCGAACCCCTGTGTAATGTTAAATGGCCCCCTATTGAAAAAGTGATACCACAATATGTCTCAGGAGGACGGCGTGTATGTTAAAAGGATCCATCAAGATTCGGAGTTAAAGGTGAGACGTGTGTGGTTCTTCTGTAGTCTTCTGAGACAAATTCTGGCAGCCTGACGTACATTTTTCCAAGCGATTGATGTCATGCCATATTGAGTATGGGGGTTCCATGCTCGCAACCATATGCTAATGAGGTCTAGCAAGTGAGAGATATGTTCTGCTTTTGACAGGCAAACAAGGTCCTCCTCAACAATCAAAAAATGTGCTGTTATTGTTTTTAACACTGATGAGTAATCGATCATAATGCGTGACGCACAGATTTTTATGTACGTGTGATTCCGCAACAACAGTGAGTCGAAGCAACAGGTGCTTGCGCAACAACAACCACGGCGAGTTGGAGTGAGAGAAATCGTTACAGGCTCGGGCTAATCCATAGTACACGCGAGTCGCTTCTGCTGTTATACCTATGTGGGGGGGGGGGGTGTTTTGTGGGGGGTTCTTACAAGCACGAATAAAGACGGTAACGCAAACGACGCGTTGAACTACTGCGGTAAGTCTTAAGGTCTTCGCGAGTCTCACTGCACGACGAGGTGAAAACGAGGTTTTAGGATAAGAATGTTCCTTAGGAACATGGTTCCTATATTTCTACTCTTAACGCCTGGCCCAGGGACAGAGTGGGATGTTTATAATATAGAGAGGGAGAACTAAGCCTTTTTATGAGTATAGGACGGGCGTTAAAGGTGAATTAAATAGTCCGCATGCTGCTGCCACTTGCCGTTCCGATAATGAAATTTACTCACTACGCAATTAATGTCAGAATCGCTAGCGGTGGACCAAGCGGCAAAGCGTCAAGCCAATAAATCATTCTCCCCTTGCTCGGGACTACGGTTTAACCAAAAATTCGCATTGGGAGTCCAAGCGATAGCGCCGCTGGAACCATAACCGGGGACCATAATAGCTCAACCTTCAAGCGGCGTATACAACCAGAAAGGAAGACACTACGTAACCCCCATTATCCACAAAAATGGGGTGACTTCAAAATCCCACCGCCGGTCCTGGCGGTTGAACCGGGTTTTATTGTTTAGAATATAAATCGGCTTCCCCCCCCAAATAAAAAAAACCGGGCGTAACCGGATAGCCAACCAGCTGGTTGAGTTTTGGAGTTGCCCTTATCAAGATGATATACTTACTGTGTCAATTATTTGCGTGTCGCTTGAGAATCGGTTCATTATTCTTCCAATTGGTGTCGTGTCAAAGAATCTGTGTTCGAAAATTAAAGAAAATTGCCGTGGGTTTCTTTCGTAGGAATAGAATGGATAACAGGCAATAACACATTTATTTGAAAAGAAATGAAAACATACAGCCCTTTCATTGATTAAGATTTGAAAGAATACTGAAGAAATAACAGAAGCTGGACTTGGAAAACGATGCTCACGAAGCGCAGTTTCTGATTAATGGGACCTTTCGTGGGTCGCAGACAGCACGATTCGCCTTAACAAAATGTGATCATCTGAACCATTGGCCTTAACGTATGTGTCTCTAATCATATGTTCAAGTTTGATTTCCGGTACTTGTATTCAAAGGTGGATATGATATACGTGAACAGAAAAACACGTAAAAAAGGGTCCTTTTTTCCAACAGGCGATGTACTCGCGTACATTGATACGGGCGTCAAAAACAGCAAAATACTGAAATATGGAAAAATGTATTTTAACCCTGAATTGTGATGTACGTGTTTAGGGTATGTAATACTCAAATTAAAAAGAGATCAAAATCATCAAAAATATTGTAAATCGGAAGTAAAGCAAAGCAAGATAATAAAGGGAATATTAATGACACAATGCATTGCTTAATTTTTAACGTAGCAAAAACAGACAAAAATACTTGTTTAGGGTATGTTTTTCAGTCAGTTTAGGGTGCATTTGTAAGTCCATGTTCACGCATCATATCCACCTTGGAATACAAGTGGCCCCGGGGGCTGTAATTTGCCATGGAAGTACGTCTATGGATCTACTAACTTACACTACAAAAAATACAGGAAACAAATTTGACTACCATGGTTACACTAATACCTTTCCTTAACATACACAATATAATCCAAGAAAGTCCAAACTAACCTATTATGTGTTCTTGTGATATTGCGCAGCATCCTGAAGTAGAGGGCTTTGGCAGCGTTCCACGTTGAGATGAGGAGAGATGCATCGTAGACACCCGCCATTACAAAGCCCGCAAGGGCTAGTCCCGTATATGGACCTATGTACTTGCTGTTTATTTCATTCACCTGAAAATTTTGAAATTAAAACTTGTCCAGATTTACGAGTCTTGTTGCGGCAGTTTTGTTTATGACCGGGAAAATGATGGTAGTGCATTACGTATGACGTTAACCCCGCTTGACCCCTGGTAAGCGGTATACCTTCCGCTTGAAGTACCTTGCTTTAAAGCGGCACTGGCATTTTTTTTTTTTTTTTTTTTTTTTTAAGAATGAATTTCAATTTGTCTAGGCCATTGGAAAACAGAGATATATTTTACACATACAACTAACAAATACCCCAAAACAATAGGGACATTGATATCAGATAAAGACATCCAGGTAATTTGGAGGCCAACTTTTAAGTTTTCCATAACTTTAATCACAAATTGTGTATTACATAAATTTTTTGACTCTACTCACTGATACACAAACCAAAAAGGTATAGACCGATCAAACAGTGGACATAGCGTGGGAAACAGCCGTGTTTCTTTTTATACTCCATTTTCACTAAGAACATTAATAGTAATATAATATTAAAATTATAAAATCGTTCTGTTTTTTACCCAAAGGAGCTGATTTCGGGTGAAGGGCTTTGATATAAAAGCCTTACAACATGCAAAAATATCGATTTTGAAAAATCTTGAGGGGCGCCCCTTTTTTTCAAATGTAACCAGTGTCTCTTTAAATACCAGCGTTCCTCCAAACCTACGTGTCGTCTGCCGTCCGGTTTGTGATAGGGACATAAACTTGAAACATTTGACTCTTGATGGATGACATTTTACCCTGGACAGCTTTATTTTCCCATTTACCTCCAGGCTAATATGCAAATGAGTCAAATGGTAGACCTGATATGCCCGTCCCTCTATAGTTTTAGCGCGATATTGTATGGAATAGGGTGAACGCTTCAGTTTTAATTCATTGTTGTGAATGCCGGTGGAAAAGTAATCATCGTCCGGCAGGTATCATAGCTCCGCTCATAAAGACACTGAATAAAGCGTGAAACTAAGCTTGATTGAAGAGTCAACTGAATCGATTGCCCTATTGTTCACCATTGTTCCGGACTGCGAGACCGGCGGACATATTCCTGCCACACGCGGTCTAATAGGAGTTGCCTCGCGCATCCAAATGTAAAAATTAGGAACTGTGCAAAAATCCATTTTGTCGTGTTATATATAACTTGTCATGCATAATATAGTCCATAGTATATGGTATATTTGTATGTAAAATTGGGAGTTAAAATCACTTTAACATTCAGTCATCACCATCAGCTTCAGATTCACTATCACTGTCTTCGTCAAATTGATTAGAATTTGACTATGTCAATATCAACAATATTCCTCCTTATTCCAGTAGGAGTCTTCTATACTACGTGGTAAATTAAATTGTCATATTCTGCACATATCTACCTACATTTATTTGTTGTACATTTTGGACATTCAAAGGCACCTGGCCATATGTCAATTAACTGGGTATAAAAAGTTACACATGCAAATGACAAAAAAGGCCCAATATGTTATTTACTCCTCACCCAACTTTATTCCTTACATGTAAACTGTAAATAAGTTATACATTTTTTGGAAAGCTTATACTACAAGGATATCAGATATGGCCAAAAGAGAGACCATATTCAAGGTGGGTAACATTCCTATAGGGTGTAACATAATAAAAATTTACATATTTTGTCCATTTTAATATACCTTGGTTGTCATTGTTCCCAAAATTGTGCAGTCAAAACAGATGTGTGATTTTGAAGAATACATGGAACCAAAGGCCCTCCCAACAATAATAACGTGATAACTATGTTGTTCTGTTTTGAACATCCAGGTGGATCAAATTCCTTATATTTTTGACAAAAAAATGTCTTTTGAAGATTAACTTCTTATTCAAGTACTAATCCTATATTTTCTTCAGAGAAATAACATAGGATATGGGTTTCTGTCCAAGTTAGTCAAATATTAGTATACAGGTGCTCCATGTATTATAAGGGTCAATATAGGCAATATGTAATTAAAGTTCGCCCTGTATTTACCATTTTGAGCAAAGATGACAAACCTATAACACAACAGTGTACAAGGGGCCATTTCTAACTTATACTACGTGAAATTTGTATTCCCATAAGCTCCTAAACCTGTTCTGACATTTACAAACATCATACTGAATGCAAAATACACGGATCGGCAGCTATTGAGCACATTATGTCTTCAAGGTGATCCCCCCTTTTTTTAGGAAAAAAAAACCCCCAAGTACAAATGTATTGTTTTTCATGAATCTATCGTATTCTAAACAAAATTAAATCGTGCTTTAGTTTTATACACATGTAGAAAATCAACCTTTCGTGTTTGAACTTGACTACTCATAACATGTCTCTAACTCATGTGACTCCATACAGTTCCCAACCAAATGCCACAATTTTGGTTGAAGATGACGTATGTCCATTTAATAATACATTAATGCTTCCTAAGGCTAATACCTTTTATATGAGGGATCCCATGTGTGAATTAAAAGAAAGAATATAAAATAATTAAAAAAATCAGTTAATCCAAGTTTCTACCTACTACCTCGTTTTGGGGATATAGCACAGAACAGCCGAACTTCCCCCAAGTGACTCAAATTTGTACCCTACTTACCATCTAAAATTTACTACTTATTATTACAATCAATGACCTTAGTTTGTATCATGAGTTCGATCTATCATTTTCAGACGTTGTAGTGCCATTTGGCCCCACAAAGTGTTTTCACTTCTCTACTTAGTAAATTTATAGCCGACCCATTTTCACGCGTTTGTGTGTAATGTCTTGCCTCCCAGCTCCCCCCCCCCGCCGGCTGCCCCCCCCCCCCCCGCCGTATCCCCGCGTTACCTAGTTAATGTTTATCGACCGTAGCTCTCATAACACTAATCCAATAGGGCTGAAATGGTTTATCTTTAAGAAGAAGGCTTCTAGCAATAAATATTCTTTGAACAGAGTCAAAAAGTTTAAAGAATTAAATGGAATTAACTGAAAAAAAAGTGGAGTTAACAGATCCCCCATTTGTGTATCCCCGTTCATGACATAAGCAACACCTGCATAACGCAAGGGAAAATACTAATGGCCTGCCCTTCTCTAACCTTTGTTTGTTTGTCCGACACAAGTCATTGGTATAATGGCTTGTGTGGTGTCATGATTTGTTCAGCTAGTTGCTTATCCGGGGCCCGCGGTGTCCATGATACGGCCGCTCCTAACATGGGCCCGCTTTTTGAGGCTGGGGTGCGTATTGGGAACAGTCAAGGGGTTTACACCCTACTTTATTCGACACTGACTGCGATATACATGTTCAGCAGTTTCGCTGACTCTATTACCCGGACCGGACGCTTAACGTCCCCTCCGAAGGACGGGATGCTTTTCATGATCCATTTGCCCAATTCCAATTGAACCATGGAGGAGAGCGGGTATTCTTCTGTATTAATCAATGCGGCTATAACAGATCCAATCCATAATGTAGTACCCCGCATAAAATCCCAGCAAGTGCCACGACCCCACCGGATTCGAACGGGGGGGTCCGGGAATTTTTATGGAAAATTGCGCCAGAGGCAAGCACCCTAACCGCTTAGGGCCACCTCTCCCTTTCTCTAACCTTAACGGGCCACCAAACAGCAAAAAATCTCAATGCACTGAGAAAAAAGTTCCTGATGGCAAAAAGACTAGTGTATCATCGGGGGGAACAAGCCACGTATTGGCACGAATCGTTAGCGTGAATATCCCCGAGACCAACCAGAGTTTCCGACTTTTCTCTGTCCCCCCCTCTTCCCTTATTTCCTTCACGCCCTCCTGGCCTGGCAGTGAGCATTATGCTACTCTCCAACTCATGTAACCCTGAGAGGATTTTCAAAATCAATTGATTTGTTAATGAAGGTTTATACTACCCCTCATATAATCAGAACTTGTACCCTCCACTCAAATATATCAGGCCTATTAGGTTCGGATCGACTATGCATGAAATTCTAATCGGTCCAAGCATAACCCAATTTTACACATACAGATATCAGATCTTTACACACACACACCGTCGCGCACCACACACACACAGCACACGCACGCACACACACACATTATTCCTAAATGATACTGGATGGATCACTCTAAATTGTATTTTTCAGATGTTCAATCTAACATGTCTACAAGACGCGAATGTTATATAGCACACATGGTAATATACATAAGTAAAAAACTAATAGATCCGCATCCTGTGCGTACAGAATGCTTTACACTCGTAAGAAGTGTTTAGAAAGTATGGACAAAACATTGTTGATCATGTTTAAATCCTAAACATGCTAAGAGTTAAACTAAGAACATGTAAAACAAATCCTCCACATGTTTTAGGTTTTAAACTAGGCTAAACCTGAAGGGCCGATTTCTCAAACGATGTTTCAAATAAACGGTGGTTAGGCCTAAACTGTGGTTAGCTAAACGCACATTTGAAAAAACCGCAGGTTAAATATTTTAACAAGTCGTTTTATAGCTAACCACTCTGTATTGCACGCCGTAAATATCATCCACCGAACTGTGACTTAATCTTCGCCTATATCATTACGTGTGCATGAACCAATTTATATGCCTATACATACCTTCCGTTAGTTGTAAAATGCACTGCATGAAGTCCACGGGATAATTTCAAGAATGTTGGGTTATGCAAGGAGCTTTTGAATTGTTGAATGATGGAGACAAGCCGGGCCTATTGAAAACTTTTTAATGTCGTTGTGCCGCAGTTGCTATCAATTCAATACTTACAGATAAACACGAACATGAAAATAGAAGCAAAGGAAAAATGGACGGTAAGAACTGACTGAGGACTCGGAAAAGAAAGATACTAAAAATAAGGAGGTAACTGGTCTACCCACGATATCCCATAGAGCTGAAAATATCAGGCATTTGATGAAAACGTGAAGTTAAACACGCATTAAACTACCCCGGCCAAGTCTAAGTTTAACAACGTTTTCTAGCAATCTTTAACGATGTTCGGCTAAAAATTAAACACAGCCCGGGGGGTTTTTTTGTTTTAAGTTACCGCCAGATAGCATTACAACGTTGGGACAATGTTTGCCCAACATCACGCCGGCCGGGGGGTGGAAAAAAACTGGTTGGCCACTTCGAAAAGTGACGTCGGGCCAACGTAATTTTGTCCGTCGGCCCAACGATGGACATGCCG
>JAMKCH010008606.1:0-29655 GCA_023653785.1 Ophioderma brevispina
AACCATGCTTTGACTTTCTGTCGTGCACGACAGAAAGTACTAAATCATCATCTTATTACATAAAGACGGCGTATTCGGCTTATTCACTTCAGATGTGATCTAATACATTGTTAAGCATTTCAAATATGTAAAAAAACCGGGGTTCGAGAAAATTTGGGGGCGCTTCTTTCTGGAAATCACCTCATGTCTCTTTAACCATAGGACGTTATAAATGATAAGCAAATCTGGTGACCCACAAACAGCTCAAAATAAATTTAACATCATGATCTTTTAGTAGGCCGTTATAGGCGATGATTCTCTAGAGAATATGTATAGCAGGGGACTATAGTGAAAGACTGTGCGCTTCCGGATAAAATTGTGAATTTTTGCACACAAGTACTTTAGGCATTGATAATCCATAATGGATTTATGGATGGAAGCACTTGCCAACCCCCTGCGCCCCCAGCTTGGGTTTCAAGGTTATACAGGGGTAAAATTTAAATTATTCCGAGTGTGTTATAACGCACATCATGCTGTTTGTCTGGTTGCAAGGATTTCTAAAAGTAATCATTTACACTATCTGTGGCTTATAGTTCCTGAGTTACGGGGTAAAAACTGTAAAAATGGTGAAAAGTCAATTTTGGAGTGTACATGGGCACCCAATTAACCCAGCAGCAACCAGTAAATACTGATTACTGCTTGTGACTTGCTACCAGCATAAAACTGGTCCACTATGTGTATTATATATAGTATAGCTATCATATCACAATAGTATTATCGCTTTATTCCGTACTGGACTTTGTAATATTTCTCTTTACTCTAAAATAATATTGTCATGGTTGGATTCGAACCTGTGATACCTGCATTATAAATCGATGCTCTTATCCACTACACTAGCGAGGGAGGTTGTGGGTGGTGATTGATTTTAATCCTACATAAGCCTTACGGAATAAAGCGATAATACTATTGTGATATGATAGCTATACTATATATAACACACATAGTGGACCAGTTTTATATTGGTAGCAGGTCACAAGCAGTAATCAGTTTTTACTGGTTGCTGCTGGGTGAATTGGGTGACATGGGCCAAAAGTTAAAGTTGCTTTGTTAATATGTGGTGCAAATTGTTCCCCTAGCTTAAAGGATTGAAATAAGGTTTCCTTATCTGTTATGCTTAGTTTTCATGTTTAATATCCAACAAAATAGGTCACAGGTCAATAGAATCCAATAGCTGCCAATAGCTGCTGACTTTATCCGACATTTTGGTTAATAACCAGACACGTAAGTTGGTAAAACTATTCCTATATTATTCCATTCTATGAGCTAAACCAACAATTTGAACCACATTAAAAAAAAATGGAGCAACTTTTAATTTTTGACACCTGTACAAACAAAAATTGACTATTTTTACCATTTTTACAGTTTTTACCCCATAATTCCAAAACTATACGTCACAGGTAGTATAAACTATACCTTTTTGGAATCCTTGTAACCAGACAAACATGGTGTGCTTACCCCTGTGTAACCTTCAAATCCAAGCTGGGGGCCATGAAAGGGGTGTGGCAAGTGCTTCCATCAATTTTCTTGATTATCAATTCATAAAGTACTTGTGTACCAAAATTCACAATTTTATCCAGATTTGGACACTCACATAAGATCTGTGCACTACAGTCCCCCACTAGTGCTAGATTTATTCAAAGCAGCCCAGTTTCATTGGTTGCAACTGTAAGCTTCCACTCGATATAAAAATTCGACGGCATTAGACAAGAAAGCGTCGTTTTGCCCATTTCTGTTACGGAGTTGTTCAAACTTCTATTTGATATTGTTCATTCTAGAGCGGGGTAAACGTCAGTCTACCGCTTACCATATTTGGAGTTGTTGCTGTCATAGCTGGTTTTCTGGCGCTATTTTTTCCCGAGACGCTGAATCAGACTATGCCTACTACTATTGAGGATGCTGAACGATTGGTTGAAGAATCGTCACTGTGTGTGTGTCGGACGCATTCTAACGTTGGCTGAACTCGGCATCAGACGCCTGTACTACTATAGCAATGATTACATTGAACAAGATGAAGCCATCGAACGGATTGCTGGGGTCATGGATGACGTACCTTATGTTGTTACTTTTAAAAAGGACGGACCTTTTCATGACAATACAGTTATGCTTATTTATAACCTTTCCGATATTTCAAAATCTTACATTTTTGTAACAGCTTCCTTCTTCGCCCTTATAAGATACCGCGAAATATTACAAAAATATTACAACTGAGCCTGCACACATAATATTGTAAACATTATTAAATTATTGTAATCCAATGTACAAAGATTATTCTATTTTAACCTTTGATAAAGCATTTTATTATATCTGAGAACTGAGATGAACAGGTTTCATGCTATAAATATTTTAAGGGGCAGCTTCAAAACTTAACCACCTGTTGCTGGTTGGTCCGCCCGGTTCTTTTCGTTTGGAGCCAATTTCTTTTGTTCTAAACAATGAAACACGGTTCAACCGCCAAGCGCCGCTAGTCAACCGGCGGGTGAGGTTTGAAACCGCCCCTAACAACATTTTGTATTATCAACCTCTATCAATACAACAAATAAAAACACTCTTCACTAAACACTGGGTGCATGGAATTTGAACCACAACTGTTATTGTAAGTAGGGATATGAGAGAACGTTTAAGTTTTCACACACTTTCACAGTTATTTTAGTTTTTCTAAACGCGTAAATGTATTTAACACTATCGCACAAACCGAAGCACATGTGGTATTTAAGGTTCTTTCGAGAAAGCAAAAAGAGAAAACCGTTGGGTGCTAATTCCGACAAAACAAAGAACAAATGTGAAAAGGTTATTGCCTCTGTGTTTCCAATGACTTGAATATGTAATTGTCTGAGAACTCTTATAGATAATTATCTCGGTGACGGGTAACACGTTTTATAGACGTCCATATCTTCCTCATTGAAATGGATAAAATATGTTTAAAGTAGTTTCTTGAAAAAGTAGTTCATGCAAACATAATATTTCTAAAGGATGTGTCAAAATAGAATTGTGTCGTTAAACAGGTGTATCACTTACCGTCAAGTTCCGCGAAAAAGTTTATGTAAAATCCCGAGGCGATGCTTTATTATAAATTATGCAGTTAAGGGAACAGATAAAAACGATCGACGAAGCCCTATAAACGTAATTACGACGACTGGCCCCCTTTTTCCCCACTTTAACGTAACCGGAAGTTGGTGAAAATAACATCGATATTCGGGAAATACGCAAATTTGTTAAGAAAGAAACCAGAAAATCAGAGGAAGTATATACATGAAAAGTGTTTAGAATCAACCAAACAACTTTACAGTTTTATTAAAATGTTGAAATAAAGATAATTCTAGCAAATCAGCCCTTAAAGGACCTGAAACTGGTATGTTGGTCACAGGTAATCAACAGAAGGCAGAACATCTTAGTAAACAATTTCAATCACAGTTTACCAAAGAAAACCTGGAAGAGCCATAATGTGAAATCCCATATGTCGGACATTGATATACATGAGGCCAGGGTAATAAAACTTCTGGCAGAATTGAACCCAAACAAAGCTACTGGCCCAGACGAGATATCAGCAAGGTATTTGGAAAAAAAAACATAAGAGGACAGAGAATGCAATAAGAAGGGGCTTTGCCTGAATGCCAAAAGACAATATGCAATATACCTGAACATGAGGCACTGAGAACCGCTGCAGGGGCAGTTCTGAAGGAGGTCGATGACTTCAAATACCTTGGATCATGGGTAGGATCCACAGAAGCCAATATCAAAATCAGGAAAGCAGTTGCATGGAAAGCCCTAAACAAGATGAACCACATATGGAAATCCCATATGTTTCGAGAAGTAAAATTGAGCTTCTTCACAGTAACTATAGAATCAGTACTACTGTATGGGTGCGAAGCATGATCATTAACGCCACTTCTGGAGAGGTCTCTCAATGGCTGTTACACCAGAATGCTGAGGACAGTGCTTGCCATCAACTGGAGACAACGGCTTCATAACTCTGTGCTTTATGGTTCAAAAAAAAACCAGATCTACTGCTAAGGTTGAAAGACAAGGTAGCACAAGAAGGATGCAGCTCGCAGGCCACTGTTACCGCCACTCTGAGCTGGGTACCATCGTTCTCTGGGACGGGCGACACGTGATCATCTGTACAAGGGGCGACAACGAAAAACTACGTAGTACCTTCCTGTAATAGACGCAAGAGTGGTAGACACAAATAAGCTTGCGATATGCATGCAGGATAGTATAGCATGGATATTTCGTGCTAGATTCCGCGGCTGAGGCGCGAGTTAGTATAGTAAGATAAAGCTTTGGCAGTTAAAACCACATTCAAACTTCTTTGGAACAGGTGTTGTACGCAACAATTGTGCTCTCTAATATAACGCCGCACAAAAAGGGACGCGCTGTTGCTTTCAATATAGATCGGAGAGTCTCACATCGTTTGTACTGCCATTTTTTAATATACTTAAAAAAATCAAATGTCATAAACATCTGGGCAAAAATACCTCTGGGTTTATACGTATATACTAGTGTCCCCTCAGGGTACAATCACAGGCCCTGATTGATTTTCTAGTTTTTGTAAAGCTTGCATCAAAACTCTTACATCTAGAGTGAACTGCTTGCAGACGACTGCATTGTTTACGGAAAGTAGCCGGTCCAAAGGTCTGCGATTTGATTTAGATGCACTCACTTGCGTGGCATTAGAAATGGCAATGAAATCCAACGCCCGAATTTTTATGTTCTGAGAGTGACTCGTTCGACTATCCAAAAATAATTACTGTTACAAATAACAAATACTGAGTTGGCTGAAATGAAAGGATACCCCACTAGGAATAACTCTAACCACAGAAAAATTTAAAAAAAAAAATTTGTCCTGGAATTCTCATGTAAATAAAATTGCGGAAAACGAAAACTTCATATTTTTGTTATTTTGTGTCACAATATTATTAAAATTGTATCATGGTTTTTTTTAAGGTTTTAGCATTTTTGGCTGGCCGATATTACTGACGTTCGTCAGACAAAAAAAAGCAGTTTAAAGTTTTGGAATGTGGTTTTTTTTTGTGTCCAATAACATGTACGGCTATATTATTTCGTATATATTTTCAACCCAGATATTTGCTGAGATCAGGGTCAGGATTTTTCTAAAATTCTGTTTTGGCAGCCATTTTGAACTTCAAGTATGCGATGACTTTATAAGTATCAGAGATTGATTTAATTGGTCTAGTAACATAATTATTTCTTCACATAAATATTTACTGATGTAGCGCTGATTCAATTATTATCAGTTATAGCGCTTACTTTTGACGCCATCTTGAATATCTCGGTAAAGCCACGGCCCGAAGCTGGCAGCAATGCATTTTTACGATGTGGAGGGAAGACCCTTTCAGCCCATGTTGTCAGCAGTCATGGCGCTTTTCGTGTGAATAAACCTTCTGGGCTCCAGCCTTAATGCTAGATACACTGTAAATTCTGGCAGCCTTGATTTTCCGTGGCAGGATTTGCCACGAACTGCCGCAAACTCTTGCTGTTTTTACAGAATGTAAACATCCAAATTGTTTTCAAATTTGTGTAAGTGATTTCAGTAAGGGGCAATTTCATTATGTCTAAGTATTTTGTAATTGTGTCCCTTTAATAAGTGGTTCTGCATCATCAAATGAAGGTTTCGATTGTTTACCTTATAACCTTTAATTATTTTACTGAGGTTTTATCGCTGGGATGTTTGAAGGCATTTGTAACGACGCTGCTTGAAGTCGCGGCATAATTACATTATAGACCGTATTCAATATGACGTCAGCCACCAGACATGTTGGTGGATAAGATGCATACATTCCAGGACTGAGCGATCGCACAGGGATCATTGACAGGTGAATGTATTGTAGTACTGGAATGCGTCTATCTTGTCCACCAACATGGCTGGCTATTGAATCCGGTCTATACCCTCCGCATCTACTCTGTATCATGTGCTTTATTCAATTAACGGAATGAAGTACATGACACAGAGTAGTTGCGAAGGGTGAAATATAATTATGCTGAAATCGCATTTTAGATGTACCTGATTATGATGGATTTCTTTTAAAGGTAGGTCACCCGATCATGGTCCACTTTTCATATGATGTTGTCTAACTCACATAGAAACATCTCTCAAAAAAATCTGATTACAAATTTTTAATTAAATCAGTCCAGCCGTTTGGTTAATACAAGCAAAAATGAGTACCACTGTATTACTACATTGGCCGGATAAGGAGAGTGTGTTAATATATATTGTCGACCACATTTGGAGACGTTTTTGTCCGTAACATCAAAATCCACGGTCTGCTCTCAACGGTCACGAAATTGCTCCAGATGACCCAACTAAAACGCCATAGGCGAGCAGCTTCTTCTCCACAGAGGGGGCGTAGCTTAGCTTAGTTATCTGGGGAAATATAGAATCACCGACGCAAAACGCGGAATTCATTAAAACAGTTTGTTTGCCAGTGGTGTGAAGTTGTCGTAATACGTATACGGATTAGTATTAAACCAAATATAATATCTATTTCAAATGGACATAGATCTTTAAAACGACGAGGTACATATCATATTTGAACCAAAAAATGTTGAAGGGAAAATATTTAAACAAAATGCAATATTTATCAATTTGTAGTTATGAGAAAGTTGAATCTAATTGTTACCTAACAATTTGTACTTCAAAATGAGCAATTTTAATACTTGCACAAAGGTCTACGACTTGGTTCTTTCAATAGGCAGCGGCAACTTTGAATAGTGTCTCTAGCACAGACTAATTTATTTACTCGTAATGGTTTAAATAAGGTAGCACATTGAACATCAATCATACGATGAGTGTTTATGTCGTGAGGAATGCCGTAGCTAGCAATCATACCCTGAACTCTTACCTAAGACTGATCAAATCCGTCATCATCTGGGTTTTAAATAGCATACCAGTCCACATGACTGTATGCGCTAGTATTTTTTTAACATGTTAAACACGTTCTCGTGAATTGTTAGATAGTAACCCAAAAGAAAAACAATTCTTAGCAAATCTGTGAAAAAATTTAAAGCAGCTGATTTCAACTGATTTGGTATAACGGTGTCAACATTACCAAAAAAGTGAGTTTATCGTAGGGGGTGGGGAAATTGTTTTTTCGCGAGTCCACATGTTAATAACAGGGGTCAAATTTAGAATTGATCCAATCATGTTGAAAGTAATCAAGTTAATTGTTTAATCGATAGGCTTCCAAACAGTATAGTTTGTACTATCTGCGGCTGCGGCTGAAAGTTTTGGAGTTGTAGGCTAAAACAGCAAAATTAATAAACCGGACCGGTCATTTTCAGTTGGACAGGGGTCACTTTTAAACTTACTTACTCCCATTTGATAGAAAATGGTGGAAATTATTGATGGCGCTCATAGGATTAAAATAAGGATATGTTGACTGTCTTAAATGCTTAGTTCCCAATGTAGAGGCAACACAGGGTCCCACACTCCATTGCCATATCAATGGGGCTTGACCGCTTGTTTCCCCCTACTTTCGTAAGTAAGTCCATTTAAGTAAGCTTACTTAAATAGGACTCTCCGGTTCTTAGGGTGCTTTTAAGGTACTACTCATCATACGTAAATGTGTGTTAGGATAACCCTTGTCCGGTCCACCCAAAGAGAAAAAAATGCACACTTTTTATTCAGAGAAGCTGGATATCATTTATTAGTAAAAAAATAATATCAATAGTAATTTTAACAATCTATCTTAACTATTTTTTTCTCTGAAACACTGTTGCTTTCAGTGACTGCTTTGTTAGTTATGCTTGTTGAAATGACGTCACATACTTTCTCAGGCTGTAACGCCTTCACATAATCGCCCACCGATTTGAAATATTAGTTTATGAAACCGAATTGTGGTACCAGCAAAAGTAGCGGGTAGAGTCGGTTTTGATGAGGTTCTCGTTTTTTGGGGTACAGGATTCTAATCGATATTTACCCATAGTGCGTGACATTTTGAAGTACTCACAACAAATAACCATTAAGCAAACTTTGTCGGCAAATCAGTGATTAAGGTCTATCAATAAGATCAATATCATCACGATCTTTAACTACGTGTGGAACTCAGTGATGTGGCAGTTCAATATTTTGGGCATTAAACGTTATCTGAAGTGCATGTAAGTTCTGGTTCGGTAAGTAAAACCAGTTTTTGTCTTTAAAACTATTTTCCTAACCCAAATCAATAGTGTAAGAAATTGCCATTGAATGGTTAATTAGTGCTGAACTAAACAGCATCGTAAGGTTGCTTGTGTAGTTGCTTTGGTACGTTTGCCTATTGGCCATGTTGGTGATATACCTCATTTTGACATAGTAATGTATACGAATACTATTTTCTTTTTTAGACCTTCTAGGTTGCCGACCTCTCTATTTTTTCAACAACTTTTAAACAGCTGTATAGCATTTCAGTGATTTTCAGCGATTTTAGGTGATTTTCGGTTTTGTTTTGGAGTTTTAAGGCAAGGCGAATTCTACAGGATTTTATATGTATGAACGCGACTTTCTGGGAATGGATTTAGGATATTTTAAATATTTGATAGAAATCACACATCTTGAAATGCCTTTCTCTTCGGTAACTATGTTCTGCGTAAGATATTTAAATTTTAATGACAACTTCTTGACCCAAGACGTCTATCGTTTTTGGGGGTATTTCAGTATAGCGATCATTTCATCGAATCTAATATACACGTAAGATTAAGCACACATCCTATACTTGGCCCAACGGTTCAGATGATATAAAAATCTCAACTTTCTTGAGGTAAGTCGGTAGGACGAGGCTGTAGATCACGAAATGGCCCTTTAAATTTTTATGATAGATTGTATGCAAAAAACAAATAAACCTGCTATTTTTCAATGTGAAAGACCGCCACTAAATTGTCGCGTTAGTAACCCTAAAAAGACAATATGGTATAAAAATCACCGAAACTAACTTGCTAGTGAGGATTAACGGCGCTGTTTACCCGTCCGATTTCAGTAGGCACAGGAATTTGAATTGTCCACGTCACCTAGAAAAATGTCTCAGAGCAGCACAATGAAGAGGCATGATGGGCATTTTTTTAAAAGTTACAAATCATACCTCCTGAGATTTTCTACTAGTGAAATTTTTTTTTTCTACAATCACATTTTTCAGAAAAAGCTATTGAAATGTTTGTATTTATTATACTAACAGAGAGAAAAGCTATTTTGATAGTATGGCTACAATACCGCAGTGCCCATGGGTTCAAAATTCACACCGGATAATTATCGGTTCGTGTGTAGAATAGCATGGGTAACAGCTGACGTATACAGAAATAAAGTGCTCAGAAGATATGATTATAACTTTTAGAAAAATGCCCATTAAGCCTTTATCTTTATTGTGCTGGCGTTAGCGTTAGTTCTCGTAAGAAATCAATATGACTTTTTGATCAATTCTGACAAAAAGAACAGAAGATCATTAGTCCTGAGGGTTGATCTGTCTCTTCTGTTTCCGAATTTTATAGTGAAAGATACCAGGAGTTCAAGATCTTTAAAGAACATAATTGAAATCGATTTATATTTATAGTGAGGCCGATACAAGCCATTGAAAAAAGAGAGGTATTTGCCAACGAACAGCCTATAGAGGCCCCTCAGTTCTATATCAAGATTAAAATTAAATGAGCCGTCAACGTATTTCAAGAACATCACCTGTAATAATTCCCAGATTTCTTTAATGCAATACTTAGTTATATTATTACAACAGACAGAATGCTGAATACCACTTACAAAACTCCCAAATTTCTCAAAATCCTAAATGTGGCATCCGCCGTTTATATACTGAGTCACTCAAATCTAATATACTTTTTCCAGAAGGGTAAATATTGTATGTTCAGGTGGTTCATATTAAGTTAGATTGAAATTGAAGAATGTCAGTCCATTATGAAAAGATGGATTAGTCTGGAAAAAACACCTTTTGACCCTCGCACCTTTCAAATGTACTGGGCAAACAGGATTTCATACTTTGAGTTATATCTAGCGTCATGATGCGCACGGAAATAAAACAGCCGCTTATATCCAGATACTATACTCATTTATCACATATCTCAAGTATGTTCTTAATGAACGTAACATTTATCTTTTTCTAAGCAATGCAGACATAGACGTAAGACCAAGAACTTGTCGAAGAATTATTTTAACTCTTCAGAAAAACATCTTCGCATTTTCTCCTTTTCGATATCTTTCTGTTATTTCTCTTTTTGCTTTTAATTTCTTTATTGTAGTCTTTTTTGTTCCGGTATCCTTCTTTTTTCTTTAGATTTCCCGCTAATTATATCTTTCTCTCCCTCAATTTATTAATTCCAGTGAAGAGTTGAGTTTTCTGCCACTTCAAGTTGTAGAAGTCTACATAACATTGAGAAATCTCCAAGAATGATTCACATTTGCTAATACCTGTCTAGAAGTTCTCCTGTGAGTTGATAAGACTTGAAGCAATGCATATCTGGATTTAAATTACCAAACTTTGGTTCTACATTACCAAAATCGGGAAGGCATGAGGAAGAATTTGAACAGTCTCACAAAGATACTTTTGTTTCTTCTTTTACTAGCACCAGTCTCGTATTCCCACCTTATCGACGTAAGTTATATTGGTAATGAATTTCTAAATTATTCAACGAAAGGACCACTCTCTATCCCTCCCCCCCCTCTCTCTCTAACTCTCTCTCTCTCTCCCTCGCTTTTGGCTATTGTTATGCACTAGTTAAGAGGTTAGGGCGAAATTTCGTTTCCTCTTAACGTTATCCTTTGCGCTTTATTCCGTCAAAGGATATGAATATTCATTTATGCAAATTAAAGATAATCCACTAGAATAACAAAGGATATGAATATTAATTAATCTAAATAATAATAAGTGCTCATTATAACCTAATGAATAATTAAAATCTCCCATATGTATCATTTTAAAGTAATTATTATTACTATTATTATCAGTCATGCTTCACTAAACACCATTGCTTTGCAAATAACATATGAACACTCACTTGTGACAGTTGGTCATAAAGATAATGTCAAATATTTGAAAATGAGCATGATGAACAAGATTATTATTTGATGTTTTAGTACTTACCTGAATTATGCACCAACACCTTCAACATGTCGGCCCTCTCTGTCGATAAAACGTCTGCAACGTAAGACTTAAACCTCATGTTAATGCCGGCTCGCAAATCAATGAAGCATGATTCATGCTAACAACTGTGTCCCCAAAAGTCCATTAGGCGATTTCTGACAGCAATTAGTCTGTTGGGCAAGTGCAACCATTAGGCTAGCGGCAGATCTCAAGCGTTTTACAAAGGTGACGCACCCTAACAATACATAATTTTGTTAAAATAAATTGTCTAAATCATCAATCAGTTCTACACGTCGTTTTCTCATTCTAGTATGTTTCACATTTTTTAAAATGAATTCAATGTCATCTCCTTTTTTTCCCTGAATATCAGGGACCAGTGGATGTACATCAACAACCACGTTTTCCATGCCTCCAGCAAATAATGGTGCTATTGTAAGTAATCCGAATCCGCCCATTATGACGGACAACGGACTTCTGATTCTCCTGGGACTGCAAAGCCATTGTTATTGTCCATAACGTTAAAAACTTTAAATGTTTTCATTCATTCACCGGCCCGATTTAGATTGAGCTACAGCCTCATTCACGAGAAAATAAACTCAAACTTCGCTGGGAGTTCAATAATTTGATCGTATTTCATCATTTATTCAAAAGGAAACGAAGATGACAAAATCATGAAGAAATTTTGATGGCAAGCTATGCCTAACCTCTTGTGCAGAACCAACACCCTTAACTTAATCATATATTATAGGTTCCTCTTTTCTATTCAATAAAAGTTAGTTCGTGCACCGTTTCACCTGCATTTCATAATAGGTGAATGATTTTCGATTTCTGCTACAAACGCAACTAATTGCTTAGAAATGGGGTTACGGGGAGCGGCAAGTTACGGTTTGTTCTGCACAAGATGTTAGGGCACAGTTTGCCAAACCATTTTTTTCTCCTGAGATTTGTTCACCTTCGTTTCCTTCGAATAAAGGATGAATCTAGGGTCCAAGAAAATTGAAACACAGTAGAACCTCTAACTTTTTTTATTCGTGAAAGAGGACAGGTAATTTGTGGTCCACGTCATGAAAAAATAGCTTAATCTAAATCGGGGTGCTGGTATAACACACCTGTACTTTTTCAGTTGCATGGATAACAATGGCTTTCTGCAGTTCCAATGAAAATGGAATCTGTGATTGTTTGGGCTTCTACATACCGCTAGAGAATTTTATTCTTATCAATAGCCCATTAATTTGCTGGGAGTCATGAATCATGGTGTACATCCTAGTCACGATATTCAGTGCATAAAGTGAGATGACATTTAATTCATTTCCTCTAGAATTCACATACTAGACGTGAGAAAACACGTAGAATGATTTCTTATAATGTTAGGCAAATTTATTCGGAAGACTAGGTACTTTTGTACTTACCAGGGTTGCGCCACCTCATGGCCTCATCCTGGGCAACCTTCATGTCGGTCGACACCTTTTTTTCGTAGGAAATAGAGTTCAGTTCAGGCACAGCCTCGTGGTTAAGCATCTGGAGATAAAGCTTGCCCATTGACATTTACTCGAAAAAGTAAGGCCCAGTAAGCACTCTATTGCCAACACAGGAAGATCCAAACTGATGTTTCTCTCGCCTCATGTTAGTATTCAAAGTTGAAACTTGGAGGGTCCCACAGGTGCATAGCATGGAGTTGTGGTGTTAACTTCACTATTTCTAAAAAAAAAATCCTGCTTGTGTCAATCGTGAAATGCTCCAAAATCTACGTCTCTCTGACATCGTCCAATAGTCACTCGGCAAAATGTGCCTTTTTCTGAATCATCGTGTGAAGTTGATAAGCTGTTGATGGGCGATGCGCATTATGCAGGATGGAAGTTAAAAATAAATTCTTGTTAACCGGTTGAAGGATGAACGGAGAGTCCAAGTCTATTTGTTCTTGCAGTTGTTTCCCTTTTGATGTTCTTGTAATCGATGTAAAACTGCATTTAATTGTTGTTGTAGTTCCTTACTGTGCGTCTTCTCTGAGTGACACTTGTTCGATTAAGGCTTGTGCCATGATTTCGATATTTCTTCACATTTGCCCAGATGGTCGGCTTAGATGCCGGATCCCTGTCGGGAAAGGCTTCCCTAAAAACATCTTGAGTAGCTTGTAGGCTCTTTGTTTCATGAAATTTTTGTCACAACGAACACTCTTTTACTGAGTTGAAAGCTGCACATGTTGCTACTTAAATGTTTGAATTGGCATGATTCCTCAAGTAGGTTTTTATTATATAACCTAACAATGATAAAAGTTGATCTGGCAATAATCTTCCCATCTGTTTGCCCAATAAGGCAACAAAATAAGCATTCCATACCACACAAACAGATGTCATTAGTGAGTTTTGACATGGCATTTTCAAAGCAATGGTGTTCAATGAGGCATAACTGTAGAAATGGTATCAAGGTGTCATTTGAAATCTGTTTCTACTTTATAGTAAAATAATTATTATAATCATATACAGTGTCGCCAAATTAACCCTTTGTTTCAGGATTATTTTTTTCTGGGACGCCCTGTATTATTATTATTATCATTATTATGACATTTTAAATCTTTCGGAGACAAATTACTAAGCCAAAAGCCGATGCGTTGTACGATGGGCTATATCCTGTCCACACGATTCGTTAAAAATGATAAAATTTAATATTCATACCCTTTGGTTGCTCTTAACGAAATCAAGCGTACTTACAACCCACAAGCCTAAAGTTTTAATGATGCATATGAAAGACCAATTATGAAGTTACATTATTACGGGAGTGTGGTACTCTATGACGAGCCATTCCAAATTGTTAGTAGCACTGGGTGCAATGTTCACACACGATAAACGACAGAAAAGAAAACCGTAACCCATATATACAGGTATGCCAGCACACCTGCTGTTGATACGTGGCGTAACCAGCGGGGGGGGGGGCAGGGGCGCAAGCCCCCCCCAAACGAACCCTTGCCCCCCCCCCCCGCTCGCCCCCCCCCCCCCAAAATGAACGGCTGACCTTTGTCCAGTGTCCTATTGAGAAGGACCCAAATAAGCCCCTCAAAAAATCCCTTGCACCCCTTCTGCCCCCCCCCATTTGCAAGGTCCTGGTTGACGCCACTGGTTGATAATAGATAACTCGTCATTGGAATTTTTCCGTACCTGACCCATCTGACCAAAACACTTTTTTTCTGACACACTTTCCTACGCCTTAACGAATACACCATGTGCTTTATTCCGTGAAGGTTTAACAAATTCATAGTGTGTCAGAAAAAGTGTGTCCGCTGGGTCAGGTTACGGAACTCCCGTCGTCATTGCCGCCCTACGGCTGCACTACTGAATCACATGTATAATTTGACCATTTTGCGTTGACGTTATTTTAGTGCTGGTATAGTTACAACGACTCTTGCTATGCCGCCCTAAACAAAGAAATGAAATGGGACGAAGGCGAGAGAGTCGAATGTGACCACTACACCGGCGACGGACATCTGACAAGTTTCCATAGCCAGGAAGAACTGGATTTTGTTGTTGGTATTTTGACCACCAATTTTAAATACTGGATAGGTCTTAAGAAAAGTGAGGTATGTATTTTGTTTCTCTAAGATCATTGCTTCTAATCATTTCAACATAGACAGCAGAACATGGTGATTAACATGCGATACTAGTATTTCGCTCTTTGGATCATGTTCAAAGCAAAATAGTATATATTCCGTGCAGGATGGGTGTTTCCATAAGGTGACACCCTTCTTTCTGACACCATTATGAATTCGGAAACCTTAACGGAATAAACCACATGGTTTATGTGGTTTATTCCGTTAAGGTTTCCAAATTCATAAGGGTGTCAGAAAGAAGGGTGTCACCTTATGGAAACACCCGTGCAGGATATGCGAATTATTTTCTTGTAATGACCAGCATGTGATGAAAGCTGTAATAGCTGGTTAGAATGTAAATTACCTGCCAAATTACATTAAGGACAAAGAAATTATTAAATGTGCTACTGCAAAACTTGCAAATCCAAATATATTTCGCTACCAAAATATCAATATTCTGTATATTTTTCCTTTATTCCTGGATAACCATTTACTGTTCAGCACAAATATTAGCTTCGAACTAAGCGCTTGATTGGTCAAGCAGCTCAGATTTTGAAATGTGATGAAAACAGGGCAGTACATACATAATACTTCACACTAAAATGAGAGTCATTGTTCAACAAAACAACCAAAATAGATTTGAAGTGTCATCTATTCGCACGCAGATTCTTTAAATATGGATAACAGGTGTCATGTAGAATCTCTTTTAAACTCGACGATTGAAGATCCATTCATACTTGGATGGATGAAAACCAACTACGTTGTTGGTCTACATGTTAGTCTACATGTTAACATAAAGTAGTTGTCAGAGATGGGTGAAATACCATCTCTGACTCATCGCAGCAACAACACAGTTCAAATGGCATTGCGCAATTACAATACAGTGCAGTGAAGTATGAATGAACCTTGAGCATGCCTTCATGTAAAAAGCACACTGCAAACGCGACTCCCGTATTAAATACACACGGCAAGAGTATAGACCTCGGTTTCCTTAAAAATTAATTGAACTGGTAGTCTTCATGTTAACATAAAGTAGTTCATTTCTTAACAATGTTAACCATAAAACCGCACTTACAATTTCATTTTATTTTCGATTTGTTTAACATCAACGTTCACATGTTTTGTTAGCATGAAGATTTTTTTTAATATTAAGAATATTTTATTAATATTAACAATAAAACCGGATTTACAATTTGGTACTTTGTCTTTTTCCTTTTTATTATACGTTAAAGTTTACGTTCTAGTAACACTAGTAAACATAGATGGTGGCAAGTTTGTCAATTTCTGAAGGATGCAGACTTGCAGAAGACGAGCTATTTTATTTCTAAGCAAAAATTTATTTAGATAATATTAACCATAATATTGATCCTATAAATTTACTTTTTGGACTGAAGGATTCATACAAATGGAGCGACAAAACTGCCTACGATTTTCATCTACCCATACCTGACGAAAGCGACAGTGGTAAAGGTATATGAATATTTTCTTTTCACAAAATCATATAAAGGTCTAAGGTATTAAAATTTAAAGACACCCCAACACTATTGTGTCATGATGGTTATTTTCAGTATCCAACATTTTACATTAAATACCAAAACAATCGTAACCATAAGAAATATTTTATGATTTCTGACAGTAGTTTAGAAAAGACCATTATAAAAATATTTATACAAATCAGAAAATGTGTCATCTGAAGAGGCTTTACATCTTGGATATTGTACTATTGTCATCTTATAGGAGCAAAGTCAATGCAAGTTAGAGTGCAATTAAAAGAAAAATAGTGAGAAATTGGTTTATTTCTGAGAAACCAAAGTTGTATAAAAGCACATTGGTACAATGTGTAATGGGCTTAAGTGTTTAATCAATGAAACCAAACAAACCTGATAATCATTTACACTCAAGTTGCAACGAGAACAAAATACAATGATACAAAGTTACAAGGATGTATGTGTATAAATATATTTCTCTTCTCGGGTCATCTAATATGGCGTATTGTCCATATCTTTTGTTTTAGCTTGTGTGGTAATGAACCATACTGGAAATGGCTTTGAGAGATGGAATTGCAACAAGAAGTTCAACATAGTTTGCCGAAAGCAAGGTTTTGTTGGCCATCATTATCCATTTTATACCTTTTTCCTATTCTATCATTTCCTTTGTTCCACACTTTCTTTTCCCTCATTTTCAATCATATCGTCGCCCACATCACATACTCTCTTATCTGACGAAATGCCGTTTTCGAGAAAATCGCCATTGAAATTCTGCCGGGAGATTTCATGTTTGTACTATGGAATTAAACAATACAATTTACTTTTATTTTTGCATTATGAAGAAAACATTCTGAAGTTTAAGTTTTAACCTTTCTGAGTTTTGAAAGTGCAATTGTATTCCTGATATGAAGCTACAAAGTCATAAGTCTGTATGTGAAACGCAAAAAAGTCGTATTTTCACATACGACGCTAATTTCACCGTTATATTTCAATGAGTTTAGATAGATCTCTATGTGAAACATGTCATGTTCACGCACGAGGCAGATATGACGCACATAGATCTGTATGTAAAAAGCATAAACAGCTTGTTTTACGAACAGCGTTAATTATACGCCTATTGAAATTACGTGTAAATGAAACATACGACAGTATGTGAAATCGCGATATGCAGTTTTGAGCTTATTGATCAAAACTCGTAATTAATATCTCACTAATTAGGTCACTTTCAAGATTGTAACTTTGTGCATAGGCCTATATAGACCATAACATTATAAGCACATATGCAAAATATCTCAAAAAAAGTAAAACATGTCAGATAAGACAGTATGTGATGTGGGCGACGATATGCCTTGTTATTTTCTATAGCTTTTCTTTCATTTCGACTTTTTGCCAACCTCGTTCATTTCCTCCTGACCCCCCCCCCCTCTCTCTCTCTCACTCTCTCTCTCTCTATCTCTCTCTCTTTCTCTTTCCCAGTCTGTCTCTCCCAAATCTTTATTTCACAGCTAGGTAGCATACATCCTCCATTGACATCAAAGTTTCTTCAATTTTATGCAGAATTGTGTCGTCCTGCTTGTGAGACTGAAGCTTTGCCTAGCACAATACCGTCAACATTTTCACCAACTACAACATCGACTGCATTAACAACAGTAACTAATGTTATTCCATCGCAAAAGACGGACTTCACAGATCCCTCGACTATAACAGCTACTCAGATGTCATCCGCGACTGTTTATTCAACAATGATTACAGGCATAATAGAGACAACGAGGTCAGAAACTGCACCAGTTACTACGATGTTATCTATCACAACAAAGGGAACAAAAACATCGGATGTCACAAGTGAGTCAAAGCATGAAGTAATCCCCACTCCAAGTTATAACTACACAGCAAGATTCCTACTCACGGTGTAACCCAGAGCTTAGGCTACTCCGTGTGTACTCTTAGCTCTACTTGAGGGGTACCCCCTTGAGGCATTATTGATGCAGTACCTACAACTAAGTACTTGCGAAGTACACAAGCCACTGGGTGGATAGCAGCTATGTTTACTTAGCAGTACCTATCCTATAATGTACTCTGCAGTTGCCTGCTAGGTGACTGACAGGTACCCATGTAAGCCACCAGTAGTGAAGTACCACTGCAGCTACTCCACGGGAGTACCTTCACAGGTACTCCCCTACCAGCTGCCTAGTAGGTAGCACTTTGGACCATAGAGGGCGCCAAACATTCCATTGTTGTTTACGACTTTCTGATCATTTTCGAGCTTAGTAACATCTACATTTGAGTTGAGCATCACCAAAAACCCCTATATATGACATTTTATGTAAAAACATATAACATGTGTGACCAAAATGTTAAATAATGGATAACATTACTAACATAATCACACAGAACTCAAAGCTCATTTGCATGGGAGTACCCACGCAGGTACTCCCGCATGGGGTGACTAGTGGTTAGGCTCCTGCGTGTGTACCTAAGTGGATGATTACCCCCACTTTTGCGGCCGGCGATGTGGTACCCATGCGGGTGGGTACTCCATGGCTACTTAACAGCTACTTCACAGGTACTCCCATGAAGAAATTGGTTGTGTAGGATGCCGTAAGGCTAAAAAATCTTGGGTTCAGTACTTTCTTGCATGACATATGGAAATACTGCTTTAAAATGTCTGAAAATGCACTAGTTATATTACGAAAGTGTTGTATTTTTATGACTGACATGATAGACAGCAAATGTGAGGCCATTTCTCCTCGCTCGTCAATTTCACCTCGATTACCCCACCGTCATCCGTACCGACTATAGAGTATTACGTGCTGGGCATTTCGATGTATACTACGTTTAGTGATTCATAAATTTAAAAAAAAAATCTGGTAATCATTGGTTGAAAATCTGGACATGACATTTGGTGAATTTAGCTTGTACTTTTGTATGATAATATTTGAAAGAAGCATGCCTTAATTTGCCAGTTTTTCCATAGACTACTATCTATCTACACTACTAAAAATGAGATTTGTCTATCTGTCCGGCTATACGTTTCGTTATGCTTTGACATATGTGGCTGATATTTGGCATAGGGGAGGACAGTCTGACCTTTGTTAGCAGGGTTTCAAAGTGACCCAAAAGGTCAAAGGTCATTTAGATGTCAATTTGCGTAGAAATGCCCTATGACCACCAAATTTGGTCAAAAGGACCGCTGACCTGAGCACAGAACAAATCTGAGGTCAAAGATCACACATATAATTCAAAGGTCACACACGAGGGGCGATGCACTAGTGATAATAACAAGAACGTCACAGTGTGTCTCCATACATACAATAATCGGAAAAAAGTGATGGTCTGCTTTACTCTACTTGCTTCTCCTGGCTATCATGGTCATATCAACGAAACCAGTAACTTATCGGATTACCTTTTCGTAAATAAATTGTTCTAAACGAAACAGTTCCATTAGTATTCAGATTTTGGGGGTTTTTATTTAATATCTCCGATTAAGGTTTCTTGGAGCTGTTCGGTAAGAGGTAGTAAACATTCTGAATTAAAAAGGGCGTTTTCTTTGCGCAATGAGACGCTTGCTCAAATGGTAATTTCAACTACTTGGCGAAGATGGTTAAATTCTTCGTGTGTTAGGCTAAAACCATAGAATATTTGGAAAAGAAAATAATTACACTTTCTTTACCTGTTTTGAAAGTTGTCGATTACCCACCTACCTTTATTATCCCTTCTACATATAGATATCACAACGGATTCGGCAACCCCTTCACATCCCAAGTCCACATTTACAAATTCGCTTTTTACAGTGGACACAACTCATATGTCAACGCCTGGACGAAGTGTTACACAAATGCCACTGCTAAAATTCAAAGATGTGAGTTTATATATATTTTTTAAGTTATTCCAAATATTGGCATCCCAAGAAATAAGTTACATCTCCCACTTTCGAGGCATCCTACATTTTATTGGAAGAAACCAAAAGAAAACCATCAAGTGTAACTGAAACTGCCGTTTTCTTCGCATTTTGGCACCTCGCTTGTTTCCTCGCGCCGATATTGTTGAATCGGTAGTCATTTGAATGAAAAATATCCTGATTTTAAGGTTGCAGTTTTGTCAAACCAATTCTAAGTACATTGCAAAGGGACACACACACACACACACAGAGCCACATGCAAACACACAAACACACACACACATTGTGAAATCCAAACTCCCTCTAAATAAAGAAATAATAGTTTCAGCGCAACACGTAATTTGTCTCTTTTTTTATTCAAATGACTACTGATTCAACAATACCGGTGCGATTACAACAAGCTATCCAAATGTGCAAAATCCCACTTTATAATTTTCCTTTGGCTTTTGCCAATTAAGTGTACGATTACTAAAAAGGGTGCTTATTTCCTGGGGTGTCTGTATATCAGTATGTAACTCCTTGTTTTTTCATTCAGCCGGGTGCAACCTTTTTGAAAGTGCTTGGTCGATCTATTTTTATATATTTTCGTTGGTTTGTTTTCCTTTTTCCTTTTTGTTGATTTTTTTAAAAATTTGTAATACTTGCATGCTATATTTTCAGATCATTTTGAAGTTGTTAAACACAACCGAAGAGAGGGATAGTAAAGACGAGGTAAATATTACATGCTTCTAAGCATTAATTGCTGACATTTATCATAGCTGTTTCATGTTAATATTATTCTCCAGTTTACATCTATGGATACACGCGGCCCCGGATCATCTTACTTAGTTGAATAAATCCTGACACCACCACAAGCCATCACCAATGACTTGTGGATACGCTAAGAAGACGAAGCATACAGTTTTAAAAAAATACTCCAAGAAATAATAATAATACTCTCATGCATATGGGAACATTAAAATCTCGAATGATACCAGCTGACCATATACCATGTCATGTGGGTGTTCAAGAATATAAAGGTCAAAGATAATCTCCGGATCATAATGGGCATCTTGTTGCAAAATGATCATGATGTTACTTTGTCCAAAAATTAGACCTTCATCTCGCAAAATGGGTCATATTGGGTGTTGTAGGTTAAGAGGTCGCATATTGCTTTATTGCTATAGTAGCTCATCAAGGGTAAAAACGTTGGAGAAAACTTGGAGCAGATTCTTACATCAGTTGTAACACGTTTTACCCCTTAGTCATTTGAGTACATTGTCAATGCAGGTAATCAAATGAAATCAGATAGTAGGTATGTAGGTCTATGAGAAAAAAATCAGAATATCTAATTGTCAGTAAAGGTTTGGTTTAAATCCAATGTTTGTGTTAATATAATTTGAGACTGCATTGAAGACACTGATGTCAACATTTTCTCTATGTTATTTCTTCACATCAACAGCACATTGATTCTGTGATTGTACTGGTAATGACGACTATGGAAGTAGTTTCTGATACCCTCGCGGACGCCTACACCAATGACACGGATTATATTGTTCAAATAGAAAACGTTGGTAAAGAGATGTCTTTAAAGTGCTATTGTTTCGAAACGTTTACATATCGTTAGGATCGCCATTTATGGAAGATAACATGGTGATCTTCGGGGTTCGAGCAAGGGTCAGAAAACATACAGAAGGACCCAGAGATAACCACACTGTTAAAAAAGTTTCCGTAAATTTACGGAAATTTCTGGCAGCAGTATTTCCAGTCATTTTTAGGGTAAATTTACAGAAATTTCTGTCAATTAACGGAAATTTGACAGTAATTTTACAGAAATTTGTCTCATATTATGGAAAAAATGTGTATTTTAACAGAATTTTTCCGTAATTTAAAATTACGGAACCAAAAAAAAAAGTCCGGAAATATTGCTGCCAGAAATTTTTGAAATATTTCCGTAAATTAACATTTTTTATGTTTTTGGTTTTTTATTTTTATTGTTTTTGTAAAACAGATTTTCCGTAAATTTACGGAAAATCTGTTTTCTTAATTTACGGAAATTTTTAACAGTGCATAATTATGCTATTTGAATTTCGAATGGTATAAGTCAAAATGGTCGCAATGCGGGCGCATTTCGCACCGGAAATACATTGCTGCTGTCATTATATGTTGATTTGACAATTAATATAAGACAAGCGAGAGTTAATAGCAGTTCACAAATTATATCAACGGACAATTTTTTAAGTTCTCGAAGATATGAAAAGAATGAAACAAAAACAAGAAAAAGCAATAAACAAACTACAGGGGATAAATGGTAAGCAAACAAAATTATTGATTATCATAACAACCAATTCTTTCAAGAATATTTTAATGAAAGTGGAAAGTAGTCAAAATTAATTAATGGATTTCTGTTGGCATTGTAAAATGTAGCACTTGCAATCTATCTTTTGTCGTCTTTATAGATTTTACCATACCTTTTACCTACAGAGATGGCTCTGATTCCCATTTGTTCAACCTGTAACCAAAATAGCAGAGATTCGATGCAAGTCGAAATTCATCTAACTCAAGTACTGGTAACACTTCCATCTGCTGCTTTGAACTATAAAGAAGGTACACATACTAATTTGAACAAGTAATCCTCTTTTATCATGTTAATAATTAGTTTAATCTGCCTACAAAGGTCTCTCCCTCTTTCATTCTCTTGCTCTTTATCTTCCCCCTTCTTTTTTAAAACGTTAATAAACTGAGGAAACGTCGTATGCCTAGATAAACCCTAGCATTAGTCCTGACAGTATCCATATGGCAAATCTACATTTTCTTTATTCTTCAGGATTAACAAACAATTCATTTGATACTTAGCTTTAACTTGATTGCAATATTGAAATATTTTGAAAAACCTGGACACTTTCAAAATGCATCGATGCATGTGCGACAACAAGCACGTCTGAAATTAATGACAGTTTACAAAATAAGGATATCAATTACCACATGGCATAATCTCTGCAGATTACATCGGCTCCGCGACAATGCGCTTCCACCCATTAAGGTCCTATTACAATTGTTGCTGGAATAATGAGACAATGAAGCGTATTGTGAACTTTAAGAACACCTATTTCTAGAATACATTGCACAGACCACACCAGATTGACCCGGGTACCGAGTATCCCGATTTTCTCAGAAAGTTAACCAACTAAACATTTAGCTACTTCTTTAGCGACCGGTGTATAGTAGAGTCTTGGTGTAGGCATGTGGGTTGAACGCGAGCCCGTTAATTATATGAAAATCCGGTATCCCCATAATGTTCGACTTTCATTTCTTATTTCCCAAACACAGTTTGTCTCGGTTATTGTAATGACTTAGAATCATCAGAACCTGTAAATTTTGAGAATTCCTCCGTACCTGACGATTTTTTCTTTGTGCGTCAAAGATGTCTCCTTATCGGCTGCAATTGGGACGATTAGTGAAGTGAAATTAGCGAATGACAACCCAATATCATTCAGTTAAGGAATTCTGAAGAGGGTAATCAATAATATCAAAACATTCTTTCTTGATAAATCAGAGACCGTCACTCTCGTATAACATAGGCCTAATGCAAGAGGCGCATATGCGCTTAAATCTGGCCTCCTCTCTCTCTCTCTCGACTCTCTCTCTCTCTCTCTTTCTCTCGCTCTCATTAAAAGCTTCATTCTCTTGCGCGTTCTCTTGCAAAATTCCTCTTAAAACGTTAATAAACTGAGGAAAAGTCGTATTGCCTGGATCAAACCCTAGCATTATTCTTGGGAGCATTCTATAACTGATGATTGTAGCTATGGCAACTATACAAGTTTTCTTTATGTTGACTGTTTTCATCAAGATTTAAGGTGTCAAGCGTTTCAGTCTGGACTTAAAGCGGCACTGGACATTTTCACAAAATATGAAATTTCTTCAATTTGCTCTCAAATGATAGTCTAGCCACATGGGAAGAACAGAGATAATTTTAAACATAAAAATAACCATACCCCAAAACAGATAGGGACATTGATATGAGGATAAAGAATCCAGGTAATTTTGTAAGAGCCAACATTTAGTTTCCCATAACTTTAATCAACCACGGTATACATGAATATTTTTGACTATACTCACTGATATTAAACCACAAGGTCACAGACCGATCCAAAACGGCGTGCATAGCGTGGGAAACAGCATGCGGCGGCGTTGTTTCTTGTATGGAGTAAGCCATTTTCGTCGTCTGCTGAATTTAAGTCCCCGGCGACTTAAATTATAAAATCGTTCTGTTTCCCCAGTTGGAACCTGATTGGTCTTAATCATTTGGTGTGAGGGCTTTTGTATTATAAAAGCCATACAACCATGCAAAAATATCGATTTGTGAAAAATCTTGAGGGCGCAATATTGTTCAAATGAGGCCATGTCTCTTTAACATGATCCTCAAGCAAAATCGTGTGGCATCATCGTCAAGTGCAGCCTTAATAGCGGCATCAAGGTTCTTCTTGGAACTTCTAGTGGATTTCGTATGGTGCTTCTTGGTTGCAGATTTCAGTTTTTCAATGGGTTGTTTGACTTTGTATTTGAGGCAAAGATAATGGGCTTTTTCTTCTTCTAGGAAGTATCTCGATATTTCTCTGTTGGCTATGGTGAGAATATCATACACTGTGCTGGAGTTCTTGACTTCAAGCTCTTCAACAAGAATGTTGAACCGGATATGTACTGCTCCACCATACTGCTCGCAAAGCTTTGTATCTCCCACTACCTTCCTCCAGCCTATTGTGTTAACGGAAATCTCTGGGAAGGTGTTTACTTTGACGATAACTTCGGCTCCTACTAGCGATAATTCTATGATCACACTTAACAGCTTCAAAATTGTTGTAGAAAGTTCTTAATGCTGGTAAAGATCCACTTTTTCCTGACCAGAGTGTAAGCCAGCTGGACAAGTCTCCTGTTTAACTGTCCACAGTCTACTTGCTTTTTGGAACCTTTTGTTTAAAGGTTAAATTGTGCCATGAAGTACTTCAAGTACATCCCATTTCTATTGGACTCGTTATTGCAAGTGAACAGCGCGTCTTCATAAGCCCAAACCTAGCGTTGTAATCTCCAGGGAAGTAGAGAAGATTATAGGCTGTAACTTTACTGGTGCCGGTGGTAAGAATAAGAGACAATTTCATCTGGATGGTCGTGTGACTTGTGAGGCTGTAGCAGCAAAGGACTGTTGTTTCATATTACTCATCGTAAAGTTCGGGATTGCGCTGGTTTACAGTACAAGGTTGTTGGAAAGACATGAGAGCCCTGCGTGATAAAAGAAACTCTACACCTCCAGTAGCTGCATTTGTTTTTTCTTGTTCTCTTACAAGGTAATCATTATTTGTTCAAATCATTCCAAAAACGGGTTCAATTGATCACCTCTTAGTTATTGTACATCAGCTCATCCATTATGACAAATATTATCATCAGTAGCAATCTGGCATGGTATATTTTATTTGGTCAGAATTATTATGATGTTGCTTGATCATGTTGATGGGTATAGCCTAGAAATGAATCAGTGAAAGCATACGTAATATCTAAACATGTCTCCATTCAGTTTTCAGATGGAACATTCTCTATTAAGTTTTCAGAATGCAATTTAATGACAATATTTACACATAATCAAATTATCTAAAATGTAAGGGATACATAAAAGACTTTAATATCCTTCATTTCTTACTCATCTTTTAGCTGATGCAAGTACTCAGCGGTTCTGCCGCTTTTGGAAATCGGTGAACAGGTACGTTTGCCTGGAAAATACATTACCGAGTTGTCTGGCTTAACAAATAAAAAGAGTATCTACTAATTGAGAATGTCAACCATTTAGAAATAATAATATGCAACATTTTATACAAACTTACAAGCGCATATCACAGTTATTGGTTCTATCATTCAGTGAAGCATCGAAGGAATGTGGTCAAGTGAAGGTTGTCGAGTGGAATTCAACGGCTTCTAATAGCACAATTACTACATGTCTATGCTCACATGCTGACAAACTTTGAGTGCTGATGAGGATCGTCCCAACGTGGGAAGTCTCATTTACAGACTAGGTTTCAAATCTTGCCAAAAGGCAGCCAAGCAATGAAAATATTAATATTTAAATTATTATTATTATGGAACCGTGTCATTTTATTACGCACTTAACACTGATTACGACGTTAGGAAGAATTCTATTTTCCCCAAGTTCCTCCCTATAATGCGCTTTTATTCCATTTAGAATAACAAGAGATGAAAATTAATTTATACAAAATTTATGCAGATTTTCGCGGATTTGTACAAGGACTGCCTGTAATAGGATTTGCTAAATACAGCTTGGTCTATGAATATGAAAATTTCCCCTGGCGAACAGTCTGCGTCATACTTAATAATAATACGAAAGAATTATCTTAGTATGACGATATAGTACTGTCGAGTTAGTTCGAGGGCCTTACTGGTATTAAAGCTACCACTATTGATGAACGTGTAGCATTACAATTCTCGTCAAAAGTACTTGGGAACACCCGCGTTTTTAATACAATTAAAGGTGAGACTTTGCGTCAGTGACTGGTTCATTCTCCAAACTCCAAGGAAAAGCAGGAGCTGGGAGCGTGGCGGGCGCAGACCTCTTTTTTTCTGGGGGGGGGGCCAACGGGGGAAACGTGAAATTGGGGGGGGGCAAAACAGTGAAATCTGGGGGGGCAAAGTAGTTTTAAATATTTGGAGATTTTTAAACCAATTTGGCCCAAAACGCAGATTTTCCCAAATTTGGTGATTTTTGGCCCCATCATCGTCGAATCTTGCCAAAAATCCCTCATTTTTCTTTCGGCAGGGGAGGAAAATGCGGGGGGGGGGGGGCAAGAAAAAAATTGGGGGCAAATGCCCATGCCCCCCACCCCCCCGTGGCGCCGGCACTGCTGGCGAGCATGTTTTACCTTCCCCCCTACCCATCAGACAATGTTGAGACCCTTCACAACACGAGAAACGTTGACCGCGAACACATTGTACAGGGGAGCAGGGACATTTATTTACCCCGAATGCCAAAAAGTTGTTTCAAGACTTTTGGAGAGGATGTAGCTACAGACAGTGCAGAATTCACATTATTCGAATTATATTATTATGCTATTTTTAACAATATGCACGGAAATATGTTAAACATATTGTTTCGTGCTAAACTTATGTCATTATGCATGTAACATTTGAATAAGTGTAAATGTCAAAGCAAGCACGCGGTTGCGGTTACATAATAACTATTAAACCCATGAAGTGACATGTTCCTGGCACTTGGTCTGCCTCTTTAGTCCTGAAGAGTAAAGTATGTTATTTATCAACAGCCATTACAGCAAATCACAACAAAAGCGCTGAAATACCTCGGGTGGTCGGGGCTCACTATCAGGGATTGTGTCTAGCCCTTACCCTCTGCATCTATCTGGCTATCGGGTATGATTTCATGCTACAAAAATGATTTCACATTCGTTGCAAGCACGGTAAACTAACAACCAATCGTTGTTATTTTAGGGTGTTCCATAAGGTGACACCCTGTTCTGACATACTTTTCTGACACACTATGAATGCGGAAACCTTAACGGAATAAAACCACTGAATTCGGAAACCTTAATGCGGTTGATTCCGTTAAGGTTTTCCGAATTCATAGGTGGTCAGAAAAGTATGTCAGAAGAGGGTGTCACCTTATGGAAACACACGTTTTATTTTAATTCTACTATAGTAGATTCAACTCATGTCACCTCGAGATTTTAAGAAGGTAGCGCATTGAAGTGAGGGGCATGTGAAAGGTGGAAATTAATTCCACGCTAAATCTATTGCAACATGTAGTCCGATAGCAGAGAGAAAAAATCAGTTTATAATATGTTGTGGAGGCATTAAGTCAACGTAGCGCATTTATAGCTACATTAACGAAACATTCTGACTAATCGTATTTGCTTCATGGTATTCAATGTAACAGGTAAGTTTTGCACTCTCTTTGCAACATGAAAGGCTAGATTATCTTAGTTCGTTGTGAAACAGGTGAATAGGGCCAACATCTGCCTCTCTTCCTAACTTCTTCGACGTTGTCCAAAACTGTTCCTCCGGTGACACGGTTGGGTTGGATCTACTCATAATGTCATTGTAACAATTAAGCGTCATTTTGGTGCCACATGGTTTCATGTCTTTCATGTCTCTTTATGTCTTGTTTAACCCCAACTTGTCACAAATGTTTACTTTCCAGAATGTTTCGTATGAGAGAGTGCGGTTCATGGCAACTTGGCGTTATCATTGTCACATTTCAACTTCTATTTCTCTTTGGAATGAGGCAGGCCACCCAGTAAGTATCAACAAAACCCCGCTACAATTAATTAATAGTTAATTAATTTAATTAATTAATACACTTTAAGTTAAAGAAGTAGGAGTCAGCAGTTGTTAACGTTGCTCCCGTGATTCATACGGGGATTCGCCATATGTCCATAGAGGTAGCACATCGTACGAGGTGCGGATGTACCGAAGGGTTATAGCGGGAAATTTACGGTACGTTCTAATATAAGGCGCGTTTTTTCAGATCAATGATTACGGACGCTCTACGGACTACAATGGTCTTGCTTTTGGCAATCAAAGAACGAATGTGGGCTGTGTTTCAGTTCAAAAATTCGGAATCTATATGGTCCCAATCTGAGTCGATCCAGTCAGGGGAGTTTTAATTACAGTCGAGTCACAACTGCTTAAGACCATTGTGGCAGGAGAGGTAGTCCTCCTGACTCATAGTCCACCTACAAATGTGAAGAATAAGGCACTCGATTCGTTGACTCCCCTTCATGCAACATTAGTTCACACTTTATTCCATTGTCGTCTATGGAGTCGGACTAGATCCAAGGGACTGACACCAGTGGCGACTATGCTATACAGATATTGAAATACAGCATACATAAACTCTCATGTATTATATCGAGCTGGGTTTCACAACATTTATTATTTTCTTTTTTATTGGTAAGCGTGCAAGTGTGTCGCTATTTAATACATTTTTCCTGCTTGAGTCTTTTCTTCGGATGTTGGTAGAAGGTGCTCTGCTATTTTATAAAAGCGGTTACAGTGTTGTTAAAGAAATCAAATTGGTAGTACTGTTAATTGCTGGATGGGGTAAGATCTTGTAGAGGGACTATAGATCACTAGAGCCTAGAGTTGTATCGACTCACATGGCACAGTTCCGTAACTTACATTCATCAGTATTTAGAAAAATACACCACCTGCGTTTTTGGGTATGATAGTATGATACCCAGAGAACAAACAAGGTGGAAAGGGGAGGGGGAGGGGAGGGCCCCATTTGGATTTTGATTCCTGAAAATTCCTGAAAATTAGTACTTTAAGTGAAATTGCTGAAGAATAGCATTGCAACATGGAGATTATGTTTGGACTAAATACGTAAAAATGACTTACATTTGTAAAGATTTCCTGTAAAATATTCAGCAATAATTATAACACAATATTTTTTTTCAAAAAACATTTCTTTGCAGACATTTTATTGTTTCAAACTTTCCTCAATATATATTTGTATAATGCACAAAATTGCACTCCAATATGCTACACAGCAAAGTAATCCCGCATTTCGGGTGTCTATATCGC